>JAKCPI010004485.1:0-158083 GCA_023213315.1 Euborellia annulipes | reverse complement strand
AGATTATCAATATTGTCATTGTCAACATCTCTAGCCTCTCGGCCACGAGGAAGAGGGGCTGCTATTTTATTTAAATTTTTAAATAGGTAGAGCTTTGAAAAAAGATGGAATTTTTTTTCAATCAACGCTCAAATAAGACAGTAAATAGGCCAGTCAATATATTGTTTAAGATAACAAATTTGTGAGATGAGTTTGTGTTTGATTTGGCAAAAATTGCGCCCCCTGGAGACGAATAAAATTTTCACTCCATTATAAATTTTACTGTTGACTTGAAATGGCAAAAAGTTTGTGCGGGCAGTTGTGAGAAAATAAATTAACCAACTCTTTCTATAACAGTTATTATTATTATTGATTACATAGATATTGGCGTAATTTCTATTGAAATGCAAGAATGAATTATTATTATCGTACTAAATTGTTATTTCAAGATAACAATAATTTATGATAAAGTAAATTTTCTAAAGGGGAAGTTGATTATATAGCTATCTACCGACAAGTAATTGATATGTTCCTTACATATTGGGCTTAATAGGTTTGTGGTTTAATAATCTTCTAGTTTAATTATATAACCAACGGTCATAGTGTCGAGTTTTGGCAACCTTCCCTGACACATTTATTCCTTCCTACTGCGTGCACTCACATATCCACATATTTCCCTTTTGAATTATCGAAAATTCTATTCAGATATAATAATATGAGAATGTTTAAGTGATCATAATTTAGAACCTCCTACGCCCTTCTTGTCACATTTCATCCTTTTTTTTATATTCTTCCTCTAAGTATATTTCACTTCATTATGACATTAATCTTTTTTTTTATAAGTGAAATGCTCTTTTTTTTTTTGTTCCGGAATAGTGATATCCGGATTCCTTTAATTTTTTTTTTATCTTTAAGGGTTAAAGGAGTTAGGAAATCTAAAATAATGTTTTTTAATTTTATTAGTCTATTCTTAGATGGAAAAAATTAATGTATGGTTTCTCTGATTTAACTTCAGGGCGCACATGTTGTGTGTAAATGGATGGTGACTACGAGTTACCAGAGCAAGGGGAGCTTTATGTAAGGCAAAGAAAGAAGATGGTTTCTCCAATTAAAGCCATTAGCTATCAGAATAAATATTAATATTAAGATCCAAAGTTTCTAATCATTTCTCTGCATAGTCTGATGTGCTTCGAGAGTGCAGCCTTGAGCTTAGGCAACCAAACCAATATTTTTAATTTTGGTTGCCTAAGCTCAAGATTCCATCCTAGAGCATATCAGGCATTTGTGACAAAGACTGTACCAAAAATTATTATTAATTAGCTATCTTTTTTTTTTTTTTTTTTCTTTTTTTTTTCAAAAACACTTCTAACAAAGTTTTGAAAAAATTATTAAATGAAAAATTGCTGGACCACAAGATCATTCAATTTACTCATGGACCAAACTATAAATAGAATTATGAAATGAAATTAATAGACGACAATCCTTTTGGTATACTAGAGTAGCAAAAAGCCTCCTAGTCAGAATCCCAGACCTTGTTTGAAGCTTTTTCTAACAAAGAAGAAACTAGAAAATCTTCTATAAAAACAAAGCAGTGTTTCTCAAAGAGTAAAAAGTCTACTTGGACCACTTTGCTCTGAACCCCTCATATCAGCTACAGTAGTAGGCCATTCGGAAGATAGTTTAATTGTGGATAAGGGACATAGGTGAAAGAATAGGGATTAATTTTGATTAATAATGGCCTTGAATAAAAATAAATTCTATTCTGCTCTTAAGAGCAGTGAAATTTAAAAATTTTTATCGAATACAAAGGGTAAAAACATGAAAGAATTGATTACTTTTCTTTATTTATTTTTAATCTATTTTAGGTTTTTTCTAATCGCTTTTAATAAAAAGTAAAAAATAGTTTTAAAAGCTTTTCTCCATTCATGAAGAGTTTTTAATGATTAACACTGACAAAAGACATAGAAATTTGTTATTTGCACATTTATGAGTGAAACAAACGAATGAATACTAACAGTATCATTACGCATTTTGTATGAAAAGTAGGTCAAATTATGAGTTATCCTATTATAAAAGAATAATTGGGACCAATAACAAAAGTACTTTTCAAACCACGCATTTCTAAAATTTCTATTTAAATTAATTGTTTGAGGGCGTCAGATGTTTGATCAAAATTTATTTAAATCATTTAGATAACAACTGATTTAAATAAATATGTCTGAATGATCTGGGATGGCTAAAAGATTTAAAAATACAAAGTATTTTTTTTTAAATGTACCTAAAAAAATATGGGCAATGTTTTTTTAATAAATCTAGGCTCATCATTAAGGGGCGGATGTTCAAGCGTAGGAAATTTCATTTTGAAAGAATTCTAATGAAATAAATAAATTTTGTAGGCCTATAGAAAAAAACAGACCAAAGAATGTAAGTGTGAAAATCTGGGCCCTATTTATTTTAAATAAATACATAGACTATTTCATAAATAATAAAGATTCTAAATTATGTTTTCTTTATTTTTTATTTAACCATTTTATAAAAGAGTTGAATATATCGTTATCAAGATCTGAATCGAGATTTAAATATTCATGGGATACAAATTTATAAATGAATTATTAATAATGTTTGAGAATTTTTTTATTAAACAGGTAAAAAGGAGAAAAGAAAAAATCTGGTGTGACTGGCGCACAGCACACAACTTTCTCTTACCTTCGGTAATCGAAAGTTGTGTACTGTGCTTGTCACATCAGATTTTTTGTGTCGACATGTATTTAGTTCCCGGCAGTAGAGAATATTTGAATTCAGATGTAAAATTTATAAGTATGGGAAAATATTTATATTTTGTTACCATGGCAACCATTTCTCCTATCTTTCCTATGAAGAACAAGAGTAAAGAGTGCTTCAAACAATTTTGAGGGCAAAACGAGAATATACATTTGAAAGAACATCTAAAAAATAATTGATTTTTGAATTTTAATCAAAATCGTTAGAGCGAATTTTGAGAAAATCGAAAAAAACTGAAAAAAAGCACATCAGTAAAGTACTAGTACTCTTTGGCCGATTTTGATTAAAAGCTTATTTTTCCGGTCCCGGGGGTGTTTAACTTAAATATAAAATTTCAACCTCGTAGCTCAATTCCTTCATGCTTAAAATTGAACACAGACACACACACACACACACACACACACACAAACCATGTCGCGAAAACCACTTTTTTGGATTCAGGGGACCTCAAAACGTGAAGATCCATCAAAATCTCGACATCGAATTTTTGACATGAAACCAATACTTTCTCTCTATATATATATTACATATATACATAGGTAAGAGAAAGTAAAATTCGATGTCGAGATTTTGATGGATCTTCACGTTTTGAGGTCCCCTGAATCCAAAAGTGGTTTTCGCGACATGGTCTGTCTGTGGGTGGGTGGGTGGGTGGGTGGGTGGGTGGGTGTGTGTGTCTGTGTTCACTTTTAAGCATGAAGGAATTGAGCTATGAGGCTGAAATTTTATATATAAGTTAAACACCCCCGGGACCGGAAAAATAAGCTTTTAATCAAAATCGGCCAAAGGGTACTAGTACTTTACTGATGTACTTTTTCAGTTTTTTTCGATTTTCTCAAAATTCGCTCTAACGATTTTGATTAAAATTCAAAAATCAATTATTTTTTAGATGCTCTTTCAAATGTATATTCTCGTTTTGCCCTCAAAATTGTTTGAAGGCCACTTTACTCTTGCACTCCATAGAAAAGATAGGAGAAATGGTTGCCATGGTAACAAAATATAAATATTTTCCCCATACTTATAAATTTTACATCTGAATTCAAATATTCCTCTCCGGGACTAACGTCGACACAAAAAATCTGGTGTGACAAGCACAGTACACAACTTTCGATTACCGGGTAAGAAAAGTTGTGTGCTGTGCGACAGTCACACCAGATTTTGAGATATAAATACTGTATAGAATTTTTTTTTTTTAGTAAAAAGGAATTTTTTCAAAGATAAATATTTATTAAAAACCATCTGACTGGTCATATTGATATAACTTATTTTTACTTCTGTTTCCAATTACAAATTTAAATATAAACTATTGGTGGCTTTTTTTGTACAGTGTAGAGCAGTGGTTTCCAAACTTTATGCTACCACGCCTCCCTTAAAAATAATTAATCTTATGACACCTCCCCTTCCCCCCATTTTATAAGATAATACAAAAACAAAAATTTTTAATGCTAAAAAATATAAATTTATATAAAAATATTTTTTTCATTTTATTCTTATTTATATTAAAACTAGCAATCATTTGGAAAATTGGTCCTGGGGGCCAATATTCGCCCCTCCCTTAGACTAGTCCGCGCCTCTCTAGGGAGGCACGCCTCACAATTTGGAAAACGCTGGTATAAGGGTATTTTATGGTTGGTGGAATTTGTATCAGGAATGAAAGTTAGAAAAAACGAAGCCAGCATTTTTTCTTTAAAAATATATTTTAACAGCTTACGTTCCGGTCTTGGGTAGAAGTCAACCTCGGATGACCATTAACAGCTCCGATGATGGCTTTGACAAAGCCGAAACGTAAGCTATCGTTTACATGGGCGTAACTAGGGGGTGCCTGGCCACCCCAGAAGGCTTGTGTCCCCCCCACACAAAAAAAAGCTCCCTGCCCCAAGAAAAATTGAGAAAATATGGGGGCTTTCCAGGCCCGCCGGAGGATCCCATGCCCCCCCCCCCCAGCCAAATTCTCTAGTTACGCCCATGATCGTTTAGTCTTTTATGGCCTGAGTTGACGAAATGACTGTGTGTGTGTGTGTGTTTAGGAACACTTTTTTGTGTGATTGTTTAAAAAAATAAATTAATAAATTAATTAAAAATAATAAATTGAATTTCAAATTCACTAAGGGCTGGTTAACTAGCTAAGATTTATAAAAATAAAAAACTGGTCCTAATAGTTTTATTATTATTTGACAATTTGTCAGAGAACAACTTTGGACAACTTAAAATTATATGACTAAATAAATACCTTTTTTTATACTATATAATAATGAGGAGTTGTATTTTGTGCGTCTCGGACATCATTAGTGAGAATGGTCCTTATTTAGGAGGAAGGGACAAATAACGAATGTGACATGACTTTTACTTGATAAATCTGACAGGAAGAAACCTAAGGGCAGGGCTTTCCCCTTTTTTGCATCATAACCCCCCTTGATAAAAACAACCCCCTTTTTTATTCTCAAAAATAAAATGAAATAAGGTTTTGATATATTATAGTCTTTAATATTCACATTCCTTTTGCCAAATTATACGCCTGGATCTGCCCAAAAAGTTTCTTGGGTTTAGAGGCATTTTTTTGCTAGAGCCTTATTAGGTTGGTATTTCGATTACTCTTTTAATAAATAACTCATAACCTCAAAATAAATTCTAGTAATCATAATTTTAATACCTAAATAATTAATTAGGCTTGAAATTAAAATAATAAAGTATTAAAATATTATAAGTTAATTCCTCTATCAATTCATTTTAAAATTTAAATTAAACAATTGTAAATAGAATAATAATGAGATTAATGGCGAAATAAATGATCAATTTGAAAAATTATCACCCAGAGCACATTGGATTAGAGCAACAGGAAACCAGGTATTACAGGCCTTTCCTGGTTGACAATTCTAATAAAACAAACCGATTAAAACCAGCTGAAATAAACAGTGTAGCTTTATTTGTCAAATGACAAAAATAAACTTTTACTCGAAAAAAGAATGGGCAATCAAATATAATGAAAGTACAAATAGTATAAGGGCCGTTACTGGTTTTGTTGTCACCTTCGTGTTAGGAATTACCCCTTCCCTTCTCTAGAAATGTAATTAAAATGTTGATTTTTTTAATTATAAATTTTACTTTTTGGGTTTTTAGGTTCGTATTATGAATCAATTTTTCCTTTTTTTATATATAATATAACCAATAATAATAATTTTTATTTTTGAAAAACAATGTCATTATTGGGGGATAGTACTATCGGAAACTAAATATTACTGGACACAAAAAATATTGTGTGAAAGAACTAGCACTAATGTGAAAGAAGTAGACATTACTGAAATTGAGAAAGTGGTGTGTTGCGATAAGTCACACCAGGTTTTCTACTTCGTCTCATGACTCTCAGAAATCAGTCGGTTTGACGCAAAGGGAAGCATAGGGTCTACTAATGTCCCGGATTGGCTGGAGATCCTTGGGTCAAACTATTTAACTTTAATTTTTTTATTTTATTAAAAAAATATTTTGGAAAAGTTAAAACGCTTATAGAAAGTAGAGATGTAAAATTTGTTAATAATTTACTTTACCCTTGATTTACAACTAAATCCTTGTCTATTCCATTATTTTAGGTCTACTTAAGGCAAGACCTAATTAATGATTTCTTAAAGTACTTACCCCCTTGGTTCATAAAAATGCGAGGTCCGGGACTAAGAGGATGACCATCTTTAAACCAGGTAACTTCTGGTGTGGGAAATCCGTCGACCAAACATCGGAAATCGGCTCTCCCTCCAGACTTGATAGTTAGATTATCTGGCCGAGTGGTGAAACTAGGTAACACTAAATAAAACAGACAACAGTGTAAAATAAGGGACGAAAAATATCAAATGATTTGCTATAAAAGAAATTTTCATCTTGGAATTTATTATTATGCTAATGCAAAAATAGTGAATCGTAATATTGTGCATATTTTCTACTCTAAGATAATAATTATCATCATAATCCATTACCTTTGGCTTCAGATTTCGTTTCTAATTCGCCACATAAGAAAATAAATAAAGATAGATATTAGTAAAAAAAAATTAATAATCTACAATACGTACATAGTTTTAAAATTATTTATCAAATGATTGTTTTTTACATAATATTTAAGAAATAAATAGTGAGAAAGTAGTGTGTTACAAAAAATGCCAAATTTTAGTTTGACAAATGAAAATAAAATTAAGTTTTAATAAAAATTTGATTTTTTTAACTCAACCCCTTATTTGTTATATGAAAATTTGTTAATTATTTACAGGAAATGAATCTCTATAAAAATAAAAAAATAATATATTATAGGACTGTTCGTTTCCCTTGCCATTGCAGTATATTTACACATTTTGCCCTGCTGTTCGTTTCATTTTTTGCACCCTAGCAAAACTTGCACCTTTTGACCAAAATAGCTTGCACTTTTTACAAAGGCAAGTGAAACGAACAAAACCTATAATATTATATTAATAGGCCTCTTTTTACTAAATTAATTAAATAAAATTTTGTAAAGTTGTTAAGAAAAATAATAATTGGTCAAGTAGCATTAATTGAAAAATAACACTAGTCGACAAAAATGAACTTTTTTTCTTTCACAAGAATGAAGATATGAAATTCTAGAAGTATTTTTCATGCTGAATTCAAATATCAATACAGTTTTTCCCCATCAGGCACAGTTTTAGAGATATAGAGAGAAATAGATTTTAGTCGAAAATGGGCTCTAAAACGGCTTTTATTTAAAATGTTCAAATTATTTTTAACGCGAGACCCCGTCAAATTATGCAGATAGTTAGAATACATATAAATTTTAAGTTTCATCCCAATCGGAGGTCATTTAGACGTGCCGCAAACGGCTTAAAGTTTCAAAAAATTGAAATTTTCAAGATTTTTTTTGCTTTGGTCACCCTAATACAATTTTAGATATCCCTGAATGAAAAAAACATATATGTACGATATTCTATAGTTCTTTGGCTTTCTAAAAAGCATTCATTCGTAAAAATCTGTTAATTATTAACGAAATTATTAATAAAAACGTGAGCAAAGAAAAAACACAAGTACATTCACTGGACAAAAAAAATGGACCTCTTGTGCTTTTAGAAGTATAAAGTAAGATATGAGATTCAAAAAATATTTTTTTTAATAATATATAATAAAGTTAGGGCCCGTGACCCGATGCTCAGAGAGGAAACATTAGCTTCTCGTGAATAGGGTTCGCTTTTTAATTCAAATGAAGTCCATTTTTTTCGACCAATGAGTGTACTTGTGTTTTTTCTTTGCTCACGTTTTTATTAATAATTTCGTTAATAATTAACAGATTTTTACGAATGAATGCTTTTTAGAAAGCCAAAGAACTATAGAATATCGTACATATATGTTTTTTTCATTCAGGGATATCTAAAATTGTATTAGGGGTGACCAAAGCAAAAAAAATCTTGAAAATTTCAATTTTTTGAAACTTTAAGCCGTTTGCGGCACGTCTAAATGACCTCCGATTGGGATGAAACTTAAAATTTATATGTATTCTAACTATCTGCATAATTTGACGGGGTCTCGCGTTAAAAATAATTTGAACATTTTAAATAAAAGCCGTTTTAGAGCCCATTTTCGACTAAAATCTATTTCTCTCTATATCTCTAAAACTGTGCCTGATGGAAAAATTCTAACTACATATCTGAATTCAGAATGAAAAAATGCACTAGGTTCACTAATCAGATATCTTGTGAAAAACTCGACTAGTGTAATTAGTAATATTAATATTAAATTGTATCTCAGAACACAGAAAAAAGATAGAAATAATGAGGGGGGGGTTTATAATTTTTTTTTTTTTTTTTTATTTTTTTTTTTCCCCCCCCGTTTATTTTGATAATTAGTATTTGTAATTATAAACATATAAAATGAACGAACCATTGACAGTGACTTGAGCCACGGACGTCACTCGTCCCACATAATTGGCAGCTGTGCATTTATATTGACCAGCGTCTTCATGGCGAACCTCGGTCAAGGTGAGGGTGTTGTCTACACCCATCTGAAGATAGAGAGATTTATAAAAGTTAATCGGACGTTTTAAGAAATTGTCCGGAGAGGGGGATTATAGGCCTTTAAAAACCCTCGCCTTATTCTGGTCTATGATTCCCTTTTTCTAGACGCAGCGCTCTTTCATTACGAAATTCACTTTCTAATTTTTTCTCATTTAATCATTCTTTTTTCTTATTTTTATATCCATACATGTATTTACTCTATTTTATTTATTATTTTTTTTCTTTTACTTTCATTATTCACAACCACCTGGTAGATGCGTGAAAATTAGAAAAAAAAAAGATAGGAATTCTTCTCAGACATTAATTTATTTACTCCGGAAATAAACGGGAGTGTTATATGTATATTTTTTTGCCCTTGACCTATAGCTCAGAGGTAGAGGGTTCTGGTGCCAAAGATCAGGGGTTCGCATACCGTTCCACGGGATAAACCTATTTCATTTGAATTAGATACCAATCAATTGAAATATAGACGGGGTCTAAATGGGCCGAAAAAGACAAACAAAATAAAAAAAAATATAGTCTATATATTTATTTTTAACTTATTAACTTTTGAACCATTATTACAATGTCAACTATATATCAGTCAACGAATCGTATACCTACAGAAAATACAGCTAACTTCCGAGATCTTCCATCCCTCCATGAAATTATCGACAGCCCTACAGAAATAATTATCAAAGTCATAGTAAGTTTCCTTGAAGAATCTGAAATAGCTATATAGACAGTCTGCTATTTCATAGGCTTTTGTTATATTATGTTTTTGTATAGGCTATATTTTGGTACTATGTTTTTGTATATGTTTATTGTATATTAAGTTTTTGACATTTTATTTTATTATATTTTTGTATAATATTGTTTATATTTGTATTTGGTTTATATCCCATTTTGTTTGTATTAATTGTTTTTATACATACATGTTTTGTAAAAAAATTTTGTAAACCGGGGAACTTTATGCCCTACGGCTTAAGAGATAAGAAAAAAAAAAAACTCTCTTTTTCTATCTTCAACAAAGCTCAAATTCATATTTTTGGGCAGATACAATTTTGTGACATCATTACAGTACTTTACAGTCAAGGACAGATACAGGGGAGGGGGTAAAGGGGGTAATTACCCCCCTCCCCCCCGAGACTTGAGGAAAAATATATTTTTTGGAAAAAAAAAATTGTATTTTTAATATAAAATTGTAAAAACTAATACTTAAAAATTTGATTTGTATTAATATATATATTCTGGTAAACAACTACAAAATGCACCTTAAAATTACCGATAATAAGAAAAAAATTGTGTGCTGTGCGACCAGTCACACCAGATTACCCCCCCTCCGAGAAACTCCTCTGGATCCGCCACTGTTTACAGTTTAGATAAGATACGTATCAGATAAGGTATATGTATAAAAACTTTGGCGCCTAAACGGATATGACCAATTATACAGATCAGAGTAGTGGTTGCCTATCATCAGGCGCCTTTCGATGGCCGTTCAACCAATCGTCTTATTTCTATCAGCAGAGTTTGATCTTATCAACAATGCTCTCGGACGCTGTTTCTATTAGCTTAGGACAAGGTCTCCGGCAATAAACTAATTTATTCATTTTATTGCTCTTTGTCACATTCCAGTAATTGATAATTTTATTTTTTTAATTTGTTTAATGTCTTTTTTCGTCATCTGAACCCATTTTGACTCCGTTCCTATTTATCAATATTTCATTCAATTGATTGGTAGCTAGAAGTTAAATCTTTACTCAAAAGCCGTAATTAATTAATTGAATAATAAATTCATTTTTTTTATTAAAAACCCAAGACTTTAAAATCAAATATTATAAAATTTAATATAAAAGTTTTTTCTTATATTTTGGACACTTTAGTTTAAACTTGTATTTATAGCTCAGAGGCCCACATCTTGTTGGTACGTGGATGGCGACCACGATCTGCCCTAGCTGGGACTGGGAGTACTTTGTTCTTTACCTGTCAGTCTTTTCCCTTCTATATTTTCAAAAGGCGTCAGACCGTGCGACGGGCCGGCCTGTTCTTTTCTTTCCCGGTCGCAAAAATCCATGAATGACAAATTCCGCCGAGCCCGCACCACGGGAATAATCAGGTTTAGAAAGAAGAAGAGTTTAAACTTGTATTTAATTTTTAATGATGATTTTTTTTTATCATTATATAAAAAATCAATTCTTATTTTCTTCACTGCTATTAAAAGTTGAAAAGTACATTTATTTATACTGGTATTACTTTTTCAAATTTTATAAAAAACTTTCTACTTATTTCTTTTTTTTTTTTTTTTTTTTTAATAATTTTTATCAATAAAATTGCTGATTATAAAATACGAATTGGAACTTTTCGCATTATAAAAAAATTCGTATAAGTTTTGTTAATAAAATATTTAAAAAAAGAAAATCCCATCTCTTTAATATTATTAAGTAATTTTCTTAGAATATCTCTCAAGCTCTTTTTTTATACATTCCTGACATTCTTTTTAATTTTCAATAAGAAAAAAAATCAATAAGCCTTTTTTTTAATGAAAATATCAAGACTTTAATGAGGATTTTTCTCTTTTAATAAACAATGAATACCAAATGTTTTTTTTTTTTTAGAACAGAAGAAAGAAGAAAATGGGCTTGATTGGACCGAGTAAACAGAATAGTTCTGCTTTTGTTTTTATTAATATTTCAATTAAAAATTAGATACCTTTAAATATTATACTACAACAAGGTTCCGGAATAGATGATAAAAAAATAAAAATATTTTCTTAATGCTATTAACTATTATTTCAAATGAATAATAAATAGCTATTCTCCATCTCAGAATAAAAAGAAAAATCCAAACAGTGCTACTGAATCAATATTGCTACTACACGAAAAGTAATTAATAATAATGATTCTAAAAACGAATTTCTTTTTTATTATGATAGATAAGGATATAAAAGAAACTCACGTGAATGCGAGGGTCAGCGTGAGCCAGCACCGGGATATCATCTTTGGTCCAGGTGATGTCAGGTTGCGGCTGCCCTAAGGCGGTGCAGTATAACTTGACGACGCCTCCCACCTGTGTCTGCTGGTCCTGAGGAGTTCGACGGAACACGGGCTTTGCTGTGGATAGATAGATAGGACACCTGCCTCAGGCCACTTCATGACTTCGCTCAATTATTATTATTATATTATTTTTTTTTTTTTTTTTTGTTATTGGATCCGAACAATAAAAGCTCACCCACCCAGAGATTTCTATTTTCTTCGAAATATTCCTTAGCTATAGATTCACAACTAAGAGCTTTCTCATCCAATGATTATTTCTTATTTTTTTCAGTTTTTAATTAAATTCATCAAAAAAATATTTGATTCAAATTTTGGTTTATACATTTGAAAAAAATTCTAAATACATATCTACCCAGACAGCTTAGAATATTGTGGCAATTTTGCAAATCTTGCAAATAGTGCCAATATTGCAGCAATATTCCAAGCTAACCTTACAGAGAAAATTGCAGCAACATTGTCTGCCTCTTTATAACTTGCGGCAATATTGCTGCTTGTGCTGTAATATTGTGCAAGATTGGCAATATTGCTGCAATATTCCAAAATGTCTGGATATTTTATGAATAAATGATATCCCCTTCTAAAAAAAAATAAGTGTGATTAGGATAGCTATCAGAAATTTCATAAGATTTATAAAATAAATATCTTGAAAAACAAAAACTATCTATTTAAAAAAAATAAATAAATAATTGATATATTTTTTTGTGCACGGCGCAACTAACCTGGTTGTTTCGCCTATACTAAGGCATAGAGGCCTAAAAGATAATATCCCAAGATCTTTGAATTACAATCCTGTTTGTAATAATGAAAGTTCAATTGATACAGACTACAAATATGGAAAGATCCCGGGTTCTATTTCTAGACTGTCAGGTATTTTTGATTGATCAAACTATAATGAATTATTTATATAAAGATTCAAAAAACAAATTTTTATTATATAAATATATATATTGTCTTGTGTTTTCGAGATGGTGATTTAGTAGCTAGTTCAATGGATTAGAATTAGCTAGATCATTAATAAATAAAAGTAATATCTCTCCCTCTCTCTCTTTCTCTCCTTCATTGGTGTCAGAATGGACAAATTGAGTTTACTCCTGTAATAAGACTAGCTTTGGAGTATACTGAGTTGGTTAATCAACCTATTTAAAGAAAAATTTATCTAAATATTGAATAAATAAAATAATCAAGTTCTTCATTATATTCTAATTAGTATATGTTTATTTCAATCAATATAAAAAAGACTTACTCTTCTGGCCATGATAAAGCATCTTAGCTGAGCGACTCTTAGCTTCCCCAGCTGCTGATTTGGCCATACACTCGTATACTCCCACATCAGCATCCACAGCGTTTTCAATCATCAGTGTACCATCAGCTAATTTAGAATATCTTGGATCTTCCATATTGATTTCGTTGCTAGTAACATCAAAAATTATATTATGATAAATAGATATTTTACTATTAAAAAAAAAAATAATTTTGATTATACTATTTTAAAAGATATAAAGTGAAAAAATAATTAAATGCAGTTTCGTGTATCGTATAATCTTTTTAATTTATGAATTTAATAAATAAATTTTATTTTGACAGAAAAGAACTTCAGCCACACCCTACTATAGCGTTATAAAAAATTTTAATGCATTTTATGTTCAAGAAAAAGATATAAAAAAAAATATAGATCACAATCTCTTAAATGTAGAGGGTAGTTTTTTTATTTATATAATTCCTATATTAATGGTAATTATGCTATTTTTTTCTATTTAACGAAATAATTATTTCATTTTAAGAAAAGCAGGTATCAATAAATTAGAAAAATAATTAAATTTATACAAAATGGTTAGATGTAGGCTTATGTAAAGTATCTTCTAAACAAAGTTTCTATCAATATTAGGTCCAAGATAGAAATAACTTACTTGTCTCTCATCCATACGATGTCAGGTTGAGGATCACCCTCTGCTTTGCAAGTGAAGTAGGCCGTCCCTCCAAAATTAACTTCAACATCTCGAGGCCCTTCTGTGATTTTTGGCTCATCTGAAAAAAAAGATGGAAGTATTGTAATTGAATATAGAATCTTCGTAATTAGTAAAGAAAGCAATATTGATTTATTAAAGACAAAACAAGATTTTTAAGAAGAGAAGGACTTGAACTGTAAAGGGCAATGGCCGGCAGGCTATATGAATATAAAAAGTAAATTTGCCATTATAAATAAATCAATAAATTATAGAAATAATACACCATCGGTTGCTTTCCACATTAAAATAATTTATTTTGCAAAGATTTCCGATTGCCTACGCAATCCAGCCTCAGTGCATCAAATTATACATATATAGAGCCTATTTTAATTGATAAAATTTTAATATGAGAAGCCATTCTACAATTAGAGAGTTTTTGATGTACAAGCCACTGAGGGAAAACCCCTACATGTAAGTACCTGACACAATTGGTTAAAATTCCAAAAAAACTGTTTTTCATCCTTTGAATAGTTTGATTTTGTAAATTTACTTTTTGTTATCCTATGAGGGAAATCAAATTTAAAAACTACATGTGTATGGTTCTAATAAAAACAAATCTTTTATTCTTAAAGTAAATAAAAATTGTATTCATAATATATAGAAAAAAATGATTTTTCTATCTTAAATGGTTCGTTTGAAAAAAGTATAGGAAAGGGGACGATTCAAATGAATGTCATTATTACGCCTACGTTCAGAATATCCAATTATGTTTTTATCCTCAATTGTCGCTTCGAGATGTTCAGGCAGATGTCTGGATAATTGTGTATAAGTATGTGTGTCCTTTCATGTATGTGAGAGTGTATTGGGGGATGTTGGGTGAAATAGATTCAGTCAGTAACAGGGAGGTCTACAACAGACATGTGGTGGATGACATCAAAGTTTAATCAAACCGCCGTTTGTGTCGGGAAAAGGGGGGAGATTTAGGTGAAGGATCGAGGGTGCTTGGGAAAGGACTTTTGCGCCAAAAGTCAACCAGAGGGTCCTTCGGGAATTGCTTCCCTCTTCCTACATACCCTTTGGTCTATCTCCCAGGCACAGTTTCTTATGGACCCGGAAGGGACTAATGATGAGAAAAAAATAAAACAGTAATTTGAGAAAAATAGGACTTATGTCACGTCAATGCTTAGGAAATGGAAAAACAAGAGGGGAAAAATAATTTCATCACTGTGATCATATTCAAACTTTTTCAAAATATGTATATTATTAAGAAAAAAATGGTGTGACTCTCACACAGCACACAACTTTCTCTTACCTTCGGTAATCGAAAGTTATGTTCTGTGCTTGTCACATCAGATTTTTCGTGTCGACATATATTAAGTTTCCGCTGGTATATTAGAATTCAAGGTGTAAAATTTATAAGTATGGCATTTTCTAGTGAATTTCCTTCTAATATTTCCATATTATAAAGGCTATAAAACGTTCAGTTTTTAAATTCACTCATAATAAATTATTGTAATTAAATGTGGAAGAAAAATATGTTAATACTATCCAAAAACATTGATATACATTTTCTTCTTTGATTCTTTGATTATCAAAATAATAAAATTTCATTTATTCATTTCATACAGATTTCATAAAAATCTTCCTTATAAGTATGGGAAAATATTTATATTTTATTATCATGGCAACCATTTCTCCTAGGAAGTACAAAAGTAAAGTGGTCTTCAGAAGATTTCAATGACAAAATGAGAATATACATTTGAAAGAGCATCTAAAAAATAATTGATTTTTGAATTAAAAAAAAAAATCTTTGGAGCAAATTTTGAGAAAAACGAAAAAAACTGAAAAACTACATCATAATACTTTTTGGCCGATTTTGATTAAAAGCTTATTTTCACGCTCCAGGGGGGTCTAACTTGAATATAAAATTTCATCCTCCTAGCTCAATCCCTTCATGCTTAAAATATTCATCTCCTATTCTTTTCAAAATTTTAGACATTTTTGAAGAAAATAGGACAAAAGATTTTATTTGCCGAAAAAAATGTATTTTGTTCCTTTTTGTTTTTGTTGCAATATAATATATATTCATGTTCATAGAACTACAATCTCCTTGGGTGATTCTACGAAATTAAGCCAGGGTCAGAATATGATCTGTTCTTTGTCAAATGATTTGAACACAAAAGATTTCCATTATTAAACCAAAGTTTATGCTGTATTTTTTAAAGGATCTCTTAAGCAAAAAGTTTATATTACTACTATAACGACAAATTTTCTAGCTAAGTCCCAATAGATGAATTTGTTGTCTTTTTGAAGAAAATATTTTCCCTGGATAATTATTCTACTATTATATTCATGACGACAAATTTAATTAGTATCTAAATTCTATTGTAAATTACCATTTTCTTTATGATTCCATCGGTTAATGAATTTCGGCATTGAAAGGTAATTAGCATGCGAAGCTCTATGCTTGGATGGTTGTCCCATGCATTGGATAAGGGTGTAAGTGAATTATTCAAGTTAATTTGGCCTTCGAATGCATCGTATAATGGAAATAGCCTTGCGGACCGGATCTGCATGAAGCATGGGCCAGTCAGTCGGTGACATTGTCAAGATGATTTAGTTAGTTTAGCAAGCACCTGAAGACATCCGTCTCACAAGAGGATGATTGTTTACTATTTAAACGAAACATGAATAATTGATGCTTCTTCAAAACTCTAAGTTCGGTTTTAAAATGTGGTGAAGGTTCAGGAAGTCTTTGGAATTTTAAAACATTTATGTCTACTATTTTATTTCTAATTTATTTATAATAGTTATAATAATAAGTGAAGAAGAAAAAGTCAACACCATCCCAATTTAAATTTTCATGAGGGTCTTATGATAATTTATCAGTCGGTATACATATTTATAATTTAAAAAAAAAAATGATAATTAATGATAATGAACGTGGATTAGTGAGAGAGTATATGAATTATCTAAATATTAAAAGAGGAAATGGTTGCTATTTTTGTTTTGAGTCAGGGCTAAAAGATGGGATGAATGTTTTTTAAAAAGATAATTTATAGTATTTCTTTATTCAACAAAAAAAATGTCTGTCATTTATGTAAAAAAAAATATAATAAATTAACCTTTTACAAGAGAGGATTTGTTTGTTTTTTTTCTTGTAATTTAATTTAATTTGAATGAGCAAATTATTTGATAGCTATTAATTCAATCTTAATTATCTTTTTATAGTGTAGGAAGAATTAAATCCAGAAGGGAGGGGAGGGGGGTTACAAGTCACTTAAATTTTAAAATTGGATCAATTTTTTTTTTGTATCTGTGACCAAAAGTCAATTGATTCAAAATTCCTTCTGTGTATTTTAAATGTTGACTGGCCCCCGGGTGTGGCATAGTAGGTAGCGTGCCTACCTCCTATACCAAACGTCGCGGGTTCGGACCCAGGCAGTCCGATGATTTTATTTAAGCCATTTTGGATACCAGATGGCTTAAATAGAAATGCCTGAACCCACAATAGATAATATATATTACAACGGTTATCGTCAAAGTCTTAAATGGTCTAAGTTGCCGAAAAGACTGTATGAATGTGTGTGTGAATGTGAGTGTGAATGTAAAAAAAAAAAATAAATGTTGACTGCTTAAAATAAACTATGGTTATTTTTCTAAATTTTAATCTCATATTTGGGGACCACATCTTGTGGGAAACGTAGATGGCGACCACGAGCTGCCTTAGCCGGGACTGGCAGTACTTCTGTACTTTTACATGTCCCTTCTATATTTCTATTTCAATAGGCGTCAAACCGTGCGACGGGCCGGACTATTCTATTCCTTCCCGGTTGCCAAAACCAATGAACCGCCGACCCCGACCCGCGGGATTAAGGCGAAGATAGAAGAAGAAGAAGATACACAATAGAGAATCCGAAATAAATACAAAATTTCATAAGAATTGGAATTTTTTTTTTTTAATAGGACTATGTAAAAAGTTCCAAAGGGGACCCCCTTTTGAATCGAAATAAACATGCAAATCTCCATTTTATGAATTTTAAACAAAATCGTTGGAGAGAATTTTGAGAAAATCGAAAAAAAACTGAAAAAGTACTAGTAATCGTTGGCCGATTTTGTTTAAAAGCTTATTTACACCACTTCGGGGGGCACCCCGCCTAACTTAAATATAAAATTTCAACCTCCTTCTTCTCAAAAATGTCCAAACATACACACAGACCAATTTGCAAGACCCACTTTTTCGGACTCAAGGGACCTCAAAACATGTATACTCATTAAAATCTCGACATCCGCTTTTTGACATGATTGCAATACTTTATCTATATATATTTCATATATAGGGTAATTTTTATTATAATAATTTTGTTTTCGTTTTGTTTTTATATTCTATTAATTTTGTATTGTTTATATTAATTTGAGAAATATGTATTTTGTAGATGTTTTGGCCCACAGGGGTGTGGCTAAAGGGGCAGAATAAAAAAAAAAATATATAGGTTAAGAGAAAGTAAAAAAGATTTCAACAAAAAATATACTTCATAAAAAAATTATGCTAATTATTTCTCTGAATGTCAATTAATAAAATACTTGAGGACAAAATAGAACTAAAATATCAAGTAAAGATCTTTTACTTTTATTTGTCAGATAAGCTAATTTTTTTAAAACCGATATAGCACGGAGTAGAAGAGAAAGTAAAAAAAATAATTCGTTATTTTATAGGCAATTAACCCAATAGCTCTGGCTAAGAGGGTTAAAAAAAAGGTAATTCAACGTGAAGTAAACAGAAATACGATTTAAGACTGGAAAGAAAACGTTTGGGCAGTAAACAAGATAAAATTTGCTGTACTGGGGAGAAACTTTTAAATAAAATCTGGTAGGACTGGTTACACACCACACAACTTTCTTGAATGTCTACACAAACAATCTGATGTGACAAGCACAGAAGACTTTCAATTACCGAAGGTAAGAGAAAGTTGTGTCCTGTCCGACCAGTCACACCAGATTTTTACTTTTGTATTAATGAACTTCAATTTTGATTTTGTTTATTTATTAATTGTTAAAATTTACAGCGACTTTTTTACCAAAAACAGTCATTTTACCGACTATTTGGGTAAAAAAGAATAGACTTTAAAGGCGACTTTTTCCGCTCTCTATTTATAAAGTAAAAAAAAAAATTGCTAAAAAAATAAATACAGAATTGAATATAACAAGACCTAAAAAAAACTCTATTATTTCATTAAGAACATTTTTCAAATTATCTACAAAAGATAAAAAATTAATCTAATTTTTCAAAGGTTAATTTCAATATGACTCTGTGTATTCATAAAGTAAATTTTTTTTAAAAACATCTGATAAAAAAAATTGAAAGAGAAAAATGATGTAGCGTGGAGTCAGATTAAAAGACAACATTGTTGGTGCCTAACATTAAATATAGTAGTAATATATTATGTAAATAAAATCAGATGTATGTGGGAGTTTCCTATCTTGAGACTAATACCACAACCCTATAGGCCTATTATATATAGCATCTAAATCTATGAATATTAATATAATAAATATAAACCTTTAAAATATTTTCTTGTTTGTGGACAAAACAGACGTTTCATGAATAATAAATGACGTAAATTAGTAAGACGGATAAGATTAATTAATTAATTAAGCATTATAAAGCCTTATAAAAGAAAGTTGTTTAATTATAAACGAGCGAAAGAGACTCAACTTAAAAACAAAAGAGAAACAATCTGTATTTTTTTTTTATTTTTAAAATGTTTGACTTTAGATATTTTTTTTTTCTTGAATTACTGATATATAAAAAACCTAGTTGAACTCACAACCCGCCCCCCCCCGACCCAAAGGTCTTTTTAGGGACTGATAAAAACAGCAAGCCTTTGTGTGAGCTCAATTATAACAGGATCCCCCAAGGCCTTTCCTTTTGCCTGAGTTTTTTAAAGTTAATTAAGTAAAAAAAAAAATTGAGATATTTTTTTTATAAATAAAAAAAAAAAGAAATTTGTCAATTGTTTAAATAATAGATAGTTCCGGGTTGACCGAGCTGAAGTTCGGTAGTTTTTACTTTCTCTTAACTATATATGTTAATATTTAGAAAGTATTGCAATTATGTCAAAAATTCGATAACGAGATTTTGATGAACGTTTTGAGGCCTCCTGAGTATGAAAAATGGGTGTCACAAAATAGTCTGTCTAAAGATTGAAATTTTATATTTAATTTAGACTTGATATTTTAAATAAAATTTCCCAAAGAATACAAGTAGTACGGGTAAACTTTTTGAGTTTTTTTTTTCGCCATGGTAATAAAATATTAATATTTTTTTATGTTTATAAATTTTACATCTTGAATACTAAGGTATGACAAGATAGAACATAGAAACTTTCAATTATCGTAGGTAAGAGAACGCTGTGTGCTCTGCGACCAGTCACACCAGATTTTTTTAAACTCAGGTGTTTATTTTCGTTGAAATCACATCGAATTTTTTTCCGATATATCTATTTATATTTTTATCGGAAGCCTTATTTGAAAAAAATGGTATTTTTATAATTTTGTTTCAAATGTCAATTTTTTACTGCATAACATTTTCATCGAATTGGATTATAATGTCATTATTATTTAAAAAAAATAACTTTTTGCATAAAGATAGTAGTTTTTATTTAATTAATGGCAATAAAAACTATTTAATTCCTATTTTATTTTTCAATTGATATTATTATCCATATTATAAATTTCAAATGAAATAAATTTTTGTCGCAAGATAAGCTAACTTTGGATTATTTACATTAATCGGGTGTGTCTATCTCGGTGGACCTGAATTCTTAATGAAAAAAAAAAATTAAAATTATTTTCATAGAAGTTTTTCTCTCAGGCTCTAAATTGACTCACGGGGTGAATATTTAAAAATATTTTCCATTCTGAAGCGAAGTAAATTCCGATTTTTATTTATTTCCCTTCTTCAGCAAAAGATCATGGAGTAAAAATTTGTATTAAGAATAATACAATAGTTTAAAATTTAATATTTTTTTTTTTTTTTTTTTGGGAGTGGGGGACGTGACCGTATACAGCCGTCAAGATTCTTATATTATATTTATTACGAATATGTTTATTAAAGCTTTTGTGTGGTTTGAATTATTATTATTAGGGAAATTTTTAATTATAGACCTCATTTTTGTTATTAATTATTTATTATAAATATAAATATTGTACAGTGAGCGCCACAATTAAGTCCCCACCTGATAGCTTTAGCCTTAAGTATATTGTATAGTAAGTGATAAATGATGAAATAAATTTAAATTTGAAAAGGTAAAATAAAATCATCTGTACCAGATTTTACGTTTTACCCTTTCGGCCATTAAAATTATTTCACTATACACTATATACTATACCATGTACTTAAGGCTAAAGCTATCAGGTGGGGGCTTAATTGTGGCGCTCACTGTACAAGGTTTCGACTGCTAATTCTCCAGCCATTATCAAGTGAACTGAGTAGAAACAAGTGCACAGTATTTGCAGCAAGTCGGAGCAAGTGCACAGTGCTTGATATCGGCTGCAGAATAAGCAGTCGAAACGTTGTATAGTATTTATAATTTTAATAAATAATTAATAAAACAAAAATGTTCTATTATTAAAAATAATTCTTATATTATTTTTTTTTAGTAGATTGATTTATATGGTAAAAAAATTGGCTAGGTTTCAAAAGTCAAAAACGCAAAATTAGTTAAACGCAAAATGTTAATTTTTTCTGACATAATGAATTTTAAATTTAGCTATAATTAAATTTGAGTCCCCCCCCCCCCCCGGGCCCCCCCCGCCCCTTAAATATTCTTTAGGTAATCGCAATTTGAAAAATAAAATATCATAATAGAAATTATCTCTTTTACTATGAATTAGGTGTGAAAGAAAAAAAATCTTTGAAAAGGAAAGATTGATATAAAAACAAGATAAATATAAAAAAAGAAGTGATGGGGAACTCACTGCAGTGGAAGTCGGTCTCGGACATACTGCTGAGTGCTTTTCCTTGCATCGCGACCGGATATTGGCAGGTGGCCGCCGCCTGCGTCTCTCGAAGTCGATGCTGCAGCATCTGGACCAGCCAGAGCATCTCGCAGTCGCAGATGAGCGCATTGCTGTCCAGGCGTCTGGACACAGAGGCACACACGATCAACATGATCTCGCTCTCATCAACACCTGTTCTCACTCTCACCAATTCACAACTTTCTTTTGTTCCGTCATTCTTTTTTTTTTAATTTTTATATAGCGTAGTCGGAATCATGCAGGTTACTTTAACAAAAAAAAAAATATATATATATACAAAATAAAATCAATATTAACAGTAATAATGAGATTGAAAAGTTGTGTTTTTTACTAAAAGTATCAATAAATTTTCAATAAATGCTCTATTTTAAATTTGTATTAAAGAAATTTTTTTTTTACACCTAGTTGCATCCGTCTCCTCTCAATTCATTAGAAATTTTTGAAAACTTAAATTTCTTATTATTTTTGATTTCAATTTTTTTCAAGTTTTTTTTTTCGGCATCTATGGCCATTTAGGTTTCAAAATGATTGGTATCCAATTCAATTAAAATTTTTCTCGTTTCGGACGATAAATAAATCCACGAAAAGCTAATGACCTCACTGAGCCAAAAGTCACGGGTAATTTCAATTTTAGATCGAATCAAAACTTTTTCTTCAATTTATTGACACTAATAGATGTGAATTTATTAAAACAAAACAACATTTCGAGTTCATTTTTATAATTTGTCTAGTTGTTTGGATTCTTTCCTTGATCTTTGTTTATTAACAACATACATTAACCATATACTACATTTTCAGATTATTCTTTTTTTTTATATGTACGAATTTTAGTTTTAGTAAAAGAATTACACAATATTTAAAAGAAGACGTCCAAAATTTTTTGGTAACCTACCTAATTTAATTTAATTTTAATTAATAAACACATAAAATTTGTACTCAATTTAGTCAGAACTGTCAACAAAATTTTGTCAAAGAGAAAAAATAAACTTATTTTAACAAATCACTACATTTACATTTTTCGATGATTTTTTTTTTTTTTTTTTTTTTTTTTGTAAAAGATAACGTTTCGGACGTTCCCTTTTCATGATCAAATATAAAGTTTACCCAATATCACAATATTGACCCTCCCATTACATTATATACACGGATTATACAATATTAACATGACTTAACAAACATACGCCATTTTGAATAGTATATGTAATGCCATGAGAAAGTCAATATTCAAATATAGCCCTATATAATTCTACTTATACCTTAATACTTGCAAATAACATAGTTTGAATAGCGAGAATATTATATATATTTGATAATACAAATAAAAACTAACTAGAATTTTGTAAACAGTTTTAATATTCAAAAATATTTTGGAGCAGAAACGTTGTTTCGATATTGGAACTATTTAAATTTTTGGAACTACAGTATATTATAAGAAAAAGATATTCACAGCTTTTCAATCTCGACGTGTATGAAAGAATATATTTCCACGCCTCTGCAATTTGTTTACTTTCTCTTATTTTTTTTACTGTCCAGAGATTCCAATCCATATCCTTTGAATTTAAAGATTATCAAATATTTTCATTGCCCAAGTGACTTACTAACTCTAAACTCTACAAATAGGCTATTATTATCTTTCAAGAGAGGAAACGAACTACTGATCATATAGCAAATTACGTATAATGAAATTCCGAACAAATCTACATATTTGAATTTTATACTTAAGCTCTATATTCGCATATTTTTCAACTTTTTTTATGTTGACACAAAATTGAAATTTTGAACTTTGAAATTAGCTAATTAAGTAACCCTAAAATTAAAAAAAAAATCTTTTTTTATATAAATAAAAATTTTTCTTTCTGTTTGCATCTTAAATTAGAAAAATTTAATTATTTAGTCTTTTTACTTGTATGACTAATTCAAGGCACAAAGCATGTCGATTGCTCCTTTTGATTTATGCACAAGAGGCAGAATTTACAAAACAGATTAAATTTGCTTCAAGAATTTTCATCCTTTCTCAATTAAGAAATTATTCATCGTCTTACATTTAATATTAAGAGAAAAGCGAAGCATGTGGGTCATTGAGTATTCGAGAAATCAATAATATAGAATAGTTGCCTACTTTATTTTTAAAGGTTTCTCCGGGACATATAAAAATAATTCCCTGCGAAATTCCACTTAAGCTCTTAGTTACAGATGGACCGCTGGAGTGACAATTTCTACTTACAATCGTTTGAGAGAGTTGAGACTCTTGAATGCTCCCACAGGAATACGTTGCAGCTTGTTGTTGTGGAGGAACCTGCCGTAAGCAGACGGGATGTTAGTAGAGAAGTTCCCGAGGGATCCGGGGGGAGAGAAAGACTCAAGCCTAAGCCACACACTAGCCCCATAAGAGAGGCTGGATAGCCAACGAGCGGAACCCACTAGCAGGACGAAAACGATGGCAATCGCCATCCATTCGTTCTCTCAATGAGCAGAAACAAACAGGGGCGGAAAAAAAGAGAGTCAAACCTAAACGATAGAGAGAGAAAGAAAATAGGTTCAAATCCCATAGAGAAAAAAATAATAATTCGTATTTTAATTTAATTAAGTTTTTGAAAATAGCGACTCATGTTAATAAAAAAGATAGAAAATTTAGGAAATTGATTAGAAGTCATTTTGGAATTTATTAGTTACTGACAGGGCTGGATTGGAAACACATTTAGGGCCGGAAAATATGGGTGACGTAGGCCCACAATATTAAATTTAAGGAAAAAAATTACAAAATTAGTAATTTAAAATCTCAAATATATTTGAGGGCCTCTGGTTACTGAGAACATTTTTAAAGGAAATACAGTTAAATGGCTGAAAAATGAGACGTAAGCTGCCCAGTTCCTGAAGTTAGCTTAATTAGAAAAAAGACAATAAATTTTCAGAAAAATCTGCTGAAAATTTAGTGTCTTCTTTTTTCTAAGCAAGCTGTTCTGAAAACGAAGTGGGATACCTAAACTAAACCCCCCCCCCCCCCCCCTAACTGAGTCATTCAATGTTTTTTTTCGGCATCTGAAGCCATTTAGACCCCGTCTATATTTATTCCAATTGATTGGTGTCCAATTAATTGAAATAAATTCTTCATATTTTTATTCATTTTATAATAAAATCAAATATTACTTACTATATATTTAAAAATATTTATTTCAAGAAAATTCGAATGAAAAAATTTAATTATTTTGGCAAAAAATCTCCTTTCTAAGCACCTCTTTAGCAGGTATTAAAAAACAGTTTAGTACAGTACGTACTAAGCTATAAATAGGATTTAAAAAATAGCCATCAGATTTAATTTAATTAATGAATTATATTAATTTTATTAAGGTTCGTAATAAGTGTACGGAAGATAAAATATAATGAATTGAAGATCAGCTTAATGTTAGTATCATAGCCTACAAATTTAATTTTTTCCTTTTTTGCTAGCTGGGAGAATCTTTTTGAAATATTCAAAATAAATTACTTAATAGCCATAAATTTTTTCTGTTCTAAAAAAAAAAAAAATACATTTTTTAAAAATATTCTAATTATTTAGATTTTAGTAGCATCACCCAATGACCTCTAGAAATTTATAACAATTAACGAAATGCTCTCGTTAAATGTTTTAAATTTTATTTTCAAGTCTCTAAAAGATTCTTAAATAGAATTACTAAATAACATGAGTCACTATATCTTTTAAAACAAGCTCGTGGCTTACACTTCCATTATTTTAATTGTATGATTAGTTTAAAAAAAAAAAAAAACTTAAAAAAAAACGCGTTCACGTTTTTACGTTAGAAATGAGAGATTAGATGAGCGAGAAAAAATATATCATCCTTTCAAAAATGATATATCTTTTTAATTTAAAAATTTTTTTTTTTAATTTCTGAATTTTAATTAAAATACTATTTTAAAGAATTTTATTTTTTCTTGTTTTCTGCTCGCCCATCCTCTTTTTTTCTGTGATAAATAATAATAAACTTAACAGATTACCGGTTTAGAATGTGTGAGTGGGAGAGCGAGACCAACACCCGGGGTTAGATACCAAGGGATTGCCCAAAAACAAAAAAAAAAAAAAATAAATAAAAATAAAATAAGAGAAAAAAAGTTAAAAAAAAAATAAATAAATAATAATAATAATAAAAAACAGCAAACAAGAGAACATGATAACCGTGCAAAAAATCTACTTGAGAAAAATATGAAATCTTGAAAAAGGCAAATCAAGTAAATAGAATAATAATAATAATTTATAATACAAAGAAATAAGAAATAATGAAAGCACACAATTCTGGCACTACTTACAGCCGCTGGAGTTTGGATAAATCGGTAAAAACGACGTCACTTAACTTTTCCACCTTGTTGAATTGGAGGTATCTGGAATAAGGAGTGAATGGCAAATCCGCCAAGATGTTAGAGATAACGGACTATTCGAATTTTATGCTTTCCTATCAAGGGTTTTTGCCTGCTCGCCTCAGACTCACACACCCTAAATATATATATTTATATTTACACCCTTTTCCCAAAAATTGTCTCAAAAATATGAAGGGGGATTCAAATTCTCAGAAAATTTAATGAATGAATAAAGAAATTTTTTGAATATATAAAATAGAAAGAAGGCAAAATACTTTAATTATGGAAAAATTAGGCAACCTACTTTACATATTTTAAATATAAATTTATTATATTTATTTTTTTCTAAATGTTGTAATGGATTGATCCAATAGATTCAAACAATACCCTATGGTGGTATAATAATCGGGGTCATGTAAGAACCGATTTTTTTTGAAAAATGCGAATTATCATTCAAGAATCTCATAATTAGTGATCTTTTTGTCATAAAAAAAGATAAAGTTACATTTTTAGAATGTTATTTCACTGTTTATTGAAATCAATTTAAGATAAATTTATGATTAACCGAATTTAGATTTGAGCCAATAATTAATTAATTAAATATTTTTCGAGATCTATATATTTGATTAAGATATTGTATTCAAAATACTTCAATGGCTTTATAACAAAAAATGCGAGAAGGCCGGAATATCGGGCCCGAAACGTAGACAAAAATATATAAAATAAAGACAAATTTAATTTTCTTTATTGTTTTTCTGGCTGCCTGGATATCCTCACTACTCAATATATTGCTAATATTTCAAATCTTGCATATATTGTCAATATTGCAAATTTTGCCAATATTTCAAATCTTGCATATATTGCCAATATTGCATATTGCAAATCTTACAAAATATTGACAATATTGCAGCGGTAATATTGCAAGGTAAACTTGCGGGGAATATTGCAGCAACATTGCCCAATATCCCTATGTCCGCCTCTTTATAACTTGTAGGAATATTGCGGCAATGTTGCTGTTTGAGCTGCAATATTGTGCAAGATTTCCAATATACTACTGGATTCCAAGCTGTCTGGATGAGCCATAGATATACCTATTTAACAAGACTGAGTATGTTTTTTTGTTGCTGAGGTTAAACGCCCCATGGCCCCGGGAATTGAACCCAGGATCCCCAGACTTTCCGGGGCATCGGTGCATGGTACATCCATTGCACCAAGCTAACGGACCTATAAGCTGGAGATCCTGGGTTAAATTCCCGGGGGTCATGGGGCGTTTGGCCTCACCAACAAAAAACGTACAGTCTTATTAAATAATTAATTAATATTAATTATATATTTTGCAAAATTCTTAAAAATATCTGAAAACTTTTTTCGTGGTTGTAATAAAAATCTTCTTGTTATGGGAATTGAAAAAAGTTTTATCATTATTTAAGAAATTATTAAATTATCTTTTATTCCCTTGGAGTTTTTTTTTTTTTTTTTTTGAGTAGGAAGAAATTCATTTAAAAATTCTTAAAGATGATTACTTTTTTTATATATATAAGGAAGGGTAGCTTCCGTGACTAGAGTTCCTTTATCATTCATCAAAAATCTGAGAAAATCGGATACCCTCTCCTTTGGAGACGCTCTTATCACACTCAGTCGCCCTTATCAGTACTCCCGACTCTTTCCTTCCTCCGGGAACTACTTACAATCGTTCTAGAGAGGGAATCGCGCTAAAAGTATTGGATTGAATTGTGACCAGTTCGTTAAAATGAAGATACCTGGAATCAAAAGAGCAATGAATCGACGAACGCATGCGAATTTGGAATGGAATTAATTAGTGAGCTAGGAGACTAAAAGGCGTGATTGTGATGCTGCTAATTGGATAAAATTTAATCACCGAATGAATTAAATGTTATTTCATTCTTTTAATAAATGGAGAATAATTCTGTCATTAAGGCGCTTATATATTTATGTAAAAATGAGAAAATTTTTAATTGGTAATTGTAAGAAAGAAATTCAACAATTATAAAGTTAATCCAAGATTCCTTCCTAAATCATTTAATTAATAAATTTTAACAATTTTTTTTTCGTTTAAATAAAGAAATAAATATTATATTTTTTAAAATTATTATTATATATCATTTACCAAAGTAGGCTACAATAATTATTATTTTTTTTTAGTATTTTAGGGGTGGCCTGTTATTTGTAGACTAGGCAGCGGTTCCCAACCCGTAGGCCGCGGCCCAGTTGTGGGCCGCGGACTGATTGGAACTGGGCCGCAGACGTCTAAGAAAAGATACAAATTATATAAAATTATTAGGGTCCGACCGAAACAAGATTTTCAGCCGAAACCATAACTTTTCCCAAGCAAAACGAAATTTTTTCCTGGCTGAAAATTTTTTTCCCTCTCGTGGAAACCATTTTACCTTTTTTTGGGAAGGCTAAATTTTTTCAGCCCCTTTTTCGCTTGGAGGAAAATTTCTTTCTCCTTCATGTGGAAATCATTTGACTTTTTTTTGTGAGCGAGTCTCATTTCATTTTTCAAACTCAGGTTTCGGCCGGCCGAAAAGTTCGGCTAGTTTTGGCCGAAAACGAAACCAGGATTTTTTGCCGAAACCGTAACCGAAACCGAATATTCCTAAAAATTATTTATGGTATAATTTATATACACTGGGCCTCAGAGTTTTTTTTACGAGAAAAGTGGGCCCCACATCAAAAAAGATTGGGAACCACTGGGCTAGTGTATGAAATCAAACTATTATAGCATATTGGTAAAAAAATTGTAAAAATTGGCCTTTATCACAGAGACAAGATTTTCAAAGATTGATGTCAGCAAATCTTTCTTTTGAAATTATATTTAATTAACAGCTGGCTAGCTAAATAAGATATTAATTTACCTTAATTTAGGCCTTATTAAAAATTCAATTTAAGTGATGCCAGTAGCCATCGATACTTGTATTTAAATATTATGTAAATAAAGAAATAACCCCTAAATGGTCTCTGTAGCCGAAAAGGGTTTAAAAAAAAATAAAAATTCAATTTATTATGGATTATCAAGGGTCCTGCATTACAAAACGCAATTTTATAGCTGTGATGATATAATAATAAGAAGGTAGAAAAATGAGAGACGCAGCTAGAGTTTTTTCTTTTTTTATTTAATTCACATAACTGACGTTTCGGTTCCGCATTTGAACCATCTTCAGAGCTGGCGAAGAGTCATTATGAAAGTGTATAAAATCCACTGTGACACTTTCATAATGACCTTTCGCCAGCTCTGAAGATGGTTCAAATGCTGAACCGAAACGTCAGTTGTCTGAATTAAATAAATAAATAAAAAACTCTAACTGCGTCTCTCATTTTTCTACTCTCTTATGAATATATTTTTTAATTATTAACACTATTTTTTCTGGATCTTCTAAGCATAAAAATAAACATTTTTATTTATAATTTGAAATAACATTTAATCGAAACCGCTTGATAAATAAACTAACTAGTGTGTGAGTTTTATTTAGAGCTAATTTTTGCAAAAGCGATATATTTTTTTTCGTGCTTAACGTGCAAAAAAAGTATCATTTAAATAACAATATATAAAATAAATATATAATATATTATAAACATGCTCTATAAAAAAAAGCATACAAAGCCTATTTAACATAAAAAAAATGCAAACAATACGATTAGAACAGTTTTTTTTTTGGCGCTTTTTTGTCTAATCGGATTTTTTATTCTACCCCAATTTATAGTGAAAATAATATAAAAGTCGATTAATGAATAAACAAACAAAAAAAAAAAAAGATGAAATAAAAATCAGTAAAAAAAAAAAAAAAAAAATAGAATCTACGATCCCCTTTAAAAGCAATGAATTTTGTCTTCGCTCAATCACTCTGTAATTGAAAAACCTGATGACCATTGTCAGAGAGGTATCTTATCAATACAATACAATAGATAAATCCAAATATAAATAAGATATAAATCTTGTAACTAATCTAAATTGGCTCGTTAAAGTATTTATCTAAATCCAGCCGTTTTATTTTGCATCGTCGGTGAGTTTAATTTATAGGTGCCCCTAGGATTTTTAGGAATGGTTGGGTTGCTATCAAATGGAAAGGGTTGTTGGTTAGTTATCAGTATAGAATCATCGCGGTTAGCTGGATTCTAATTAAAATTGTAATTCTGCTGCTTTTAGAAAACCAATAATAAAATGTGATTAAGCTGACAATTCGTAATTCTATGTTAGATTATTAATATTATATTTAAAAAAATTTTCTACTCACTAAATTACTAGACTAGAAAATATCTAGGATGTTATTTTTCATGGAGAATTAGTTATCTGATCGGCTAATCTGTTATTTTTGGAATGAAGTTCTTTTACGCGGAAGTAGAGTGAATTGGCAGAAATCGTCACGAAACGTAACAAAAAAGCGTTACAGTGCTCGAAAGCCGGGGGTGAAGGCAAGGCTAGCCGAAGCCTTGTCGAGGCCACTCCTATCCCCCCTCCACCCCCCTCCCGGATCTAGAGAATTATTTTTCTCTCTGTGTTTGTGGAAAGTGCGAGTATCGAGATTCAAACAGAAAATAAATAATTCTTTTCTTTTTTAAATAATATTCATATTAAATTATATTCGGAGTTGAACAAAAGGCGCGAGGAATTTCGTTCCTGGCGGGGATCCCACCCCTCCACACGTTTGCTTTTGTTTTTAAATGACACTCTAAGAAGACAAGATTAGTCGACTAAAATTTAAAGAAAAATAATCTTTTAGATGCCCTGCGAGTCAAAAATGCTTTTAAATAGATAAACATGACGGAAATTTTTTTTTCAAAGATCCAAACCATTCGAATGATTAGTCGAATTGACTAGTAAAGTAATCAACTGGAGGCGGAGAAGAGAACAATTTCTCCCTCTAACTATACTAAAAGGAATAATTCACAGGGGATGTTTTTTTTTTTTTTTTTTTTTTTTTTTGAAAAAAGTAAGAATACGAGTTTTCAACTCGTAAATAGAAAAATCGAGGCGAGTTTACGTACTCCTGTGGTTTATGTCCGTGGGTGTCGTAAAATGTTAAAAATCTATGTAAAAAGGTTTTTATTGCTTTTCATTTGAAAATAGTTGAATTTAATGCTAAAAAAATCTTAAATTCAAACCAATTAGACCTAGGATTTTAAAAATTCTCTCAGAGATGGGTTCCTGTTTCCTTCTTCAGAAAGTGACATCTCGAAAATAGATTTTATTAGAATGGATCGGAGATATCATCCATTTTAAAAATCTTATTTTCATTCTAAAATAATATAACATGTTATGTTCTTAAAGTTTTCTCATTTTTAGAGAAGAAAATTAAATTTTTTTCTTTTTTTTTTTAGCCAAGATAATTTTTTCTAGTAACTTAACTTTTAATTAAAAAAAATTTCAATTATAAAAATAAAAAAATGTAATTTGTATAATAATTTTGATATTAGCTTAATTTAACAAAAAAAGGCGTTTTTTAGGCTCTCAGTCATTCTAACTCTTCAAACATTCTGTAAAATTAATTTAAAAAATTAATGAATAATTTTTTTTTTTTATACGTAAGTATATTAAAATTACTTTTGGCAGAAAAAATATAAATTTAAAACAAATTTTGTCATTTTTCTAAATATGAGTTTTTATTTAAATAAATTATGATATTAGTCAGCAGGTAAGTAGGAAGAAAAAAGATAAAAGATATTTAATATTATACTTATATAGTATAATATACTACTATATTTTAACTTTTTTTTATTAATCTTTGGATTTCACTTTCTTTTCTAGAGATAATTTTTAATAATAAAATATTAATAAATCCTGATATTTCAGGTTCTATGGATGCTGTTTTCCAATATTGATACATGAAACTAATAAGAAATAGTAAGAAACCAGTATAATTGAATTTCATTCCGCCTCTAATTGATATACTTATTAGATAAAAAATAATGTTTTTAATTTACGTAGCAAACAAAAGGTCTACACTACTACTATTATTTAAATATTCCATTTCAGAAAGTAAATGATTTATTTCTTGATTCTAAGTAATTTTCTAATTGAATTCTCAAAACTTAAAGGGTAAAACTTTCCTTTAACTAATATAAGTAATTTTTTTTCTCCTGCAAACATCCTAAATATTTATTTAAATAGTATTAAAGTTATAGTTTGTTTTATAGAAATTAAATTATTTAATTAGTAAATTACTTTATACACAACACATCTTTATGCTTGTATATGATTAGATTAAAAAAAAAAACATAAATTAAATCTAAAAAAAATATAATAAATTTAATTAAAATGTGCATCTCACTAATTAATTAACCTAACATGACCTTTATTTTAGTTTTATACATTTTATATAAATAAATAATTTGACATTGCATGAGTTAAGTTAAATGGGAAGAGCTGAGCTTTGACAGAAAAGGGAGACTGTAGAAGGGAATAGACGTTGAGCCCAGCTTAAGGCTGCTTACGTCCTCTTGGTCTTCATTCTCCCCGCACCACCCCGTGCATTTTTTGCGAATGCAATTAAGCAAAGCCTTATTTGAATTACAACTCTTTAGTCCTATAAGTTCTTTATACAAGAAATTAAATTTCAAATTCCTTTATTTAAATTTGTGTACAGTTTTAAATGAATGGATTAAGAAAAGGAAATGAATTTAATTTTAAGAACGAGATTTCAGTGATGTTTATTTAATGTAATTAGATTAATTTAAATAATTTTTTCATAAATTATGTAAAAAATTATTTTTGACATTTGATTTTATGAAAAAATAAATATTAGTATAAAAAAACTAAATAAAAAAAAAAAACCAAGAGTGTCTAGAATCATTTCATTTATAAATTTACATGGGACATAAAACATCTCTGCTTTAAGAATAATGATTATTTTCTTTTTAATCCCTTTAATTCATCTCTTAAATAAAATAAAATAAAAAGAGTACTATTTGTGAGATAGAAGATGAAAAAATTGAAAACTACTCCTGTGTATAAATATGAAATCAAATGAACAAGGAGAGATGATGCTATCAAAACTTTATCTCAAATTTTATTAAAATCTAAAGAAAAAATCTGGTGTGACTGGCGCACAGCACACAACTTTCTCTTACCTTCGGTAATCGAAAGTTGTGTACTGTGCTTGTCACACCAGATTTTTTGTGTCGACATGTATTTAGTTTCCGACAGTAGGGTACAATTGAATTCAAGATGTAAAATTTATAAGTATGGCAAAATGTTTATATTTTGATACCATGGCAACCATTTCTCCTATCTTTTCTATGGAGTACAAGAGTAAAGTGGTCTTCAGAAGATTTCAATCACAAAATGAGAATATACATTTTAAAGAGCAACTAAAAAATAGTTCTAAGATCTACTCAGCTATCCACCTCACTCTAATAAAAAATAGTTGATATATGAATTTTAAAAAAAATCGTTGGAGCAAATTTTGAGAAAATCGAAAAAAACTGAAAAAGTGAATCAGTAAAGTACTAGTACTCTTTGGTAGATTTTGTTCAAAAGCTTCGTGTCACGTCCCATGGGGGTGCCTAACTTAAATATAAAATTTCAACTTCCTAGCTCTTTTCGTTCTTGAGATATTTTGTTCACGGACACACACACACACACACACACACGACAGACAGACAGACCATGTCGCGAAAACCACTTTTTTGGATTCAGGGGACCTCAAAACGTGAAGATCCATCAAAATCTCGACATCGAATTTTTGACATGAATCCAATACTTTCTCTCTATATATATATTACATATATACATAGGTAAGAGAAAGTAAAAAGCGAAACTAAGATTTAAATAAAAAAATATCCCTTTGAATTGGATTTTAAAATTTTTGAATATAGTAAACTCAAAGCGATGGTAATTCTCAAATTTTATTAGGGGCGCTTGACCCACTATTGCTTAACAGGGTCCATATAATATAGTCTACTTTAAGAATGTTGTGTGAGATGCGGTTATCACACCAGACTTTTTATATTATTATTCATTTAAGCTTTGAAATAACATTCAACTAAAAATACTTAATTTATTTAAATTTTAAATGAAAATCAATTTAAACTGCTCTAATGGTCTCCAGACGATTAATTCGTCGAGAGAAGAGAGATGGCTGACGGTGAGTGCTAGCATTCGTTTTAAAAGTGGAATGTATTTTATTAAATTTTAAATGAATATGCATAGGTATCTCACCCTCTCTTTATTTCAAAAGAGGAAATTTCAAGTGTAAAAGGGAAAAATATTAACTACCTTACTTTTAAAATATTCCCATAACTGCGCTATATTTATAATTTTGATTTGAGAGAGAAATGTGGAAGGGGAAAGCCCCCCTATTAATTTTAAAAAATCCCTATAATACGTTTTAATAGTATTTTTATAAAGTAAAATCTGTTTTTCCCTGTTTTTAAGGTATTTTTATCTGTATTCAAGTATTTCTTCCCTTTACGAGTTAATTGCTTTCAAAGTCTCAGGAAATCATAAAGTGAGTTTATTTCCCATTGCAATAATGTTATGAGTAACATTAACATGAATAAATTTTTTTCTTCGTATTTTAGAGAAAAGACTATAAAATTAAACATAAAAAAAGATATAATCTTAAAGGATAAAAAAATTACAAAAAAGACTTTAATCAAACTAGGACATTATCATTACTATATATAAAGCGCTAGTCGCTGATTTCCTCTCCCTATGTGTATGTGCCTGTTCTCTCGCTGATTGGTCAGATTTACAGGAAGTGGTATAATTATTGTATTTAGGGCTGTGCAAAGTAATCGATTAATCAATTATTCACCAATTATTTTCTTAAAAAATAATCGATTATTTAAAAAAAATAGATTAATCGGTTATTTTTTATAACCGATTATTGGGTAAATAATCGATTATTTTTCATGGGATGAGATCCGTATATTTAAATAAAAAAAAGTAAAAAAGGGTCAAATAGAAATTTTACTAACAAAATTTTCGCAAGAGGAAAAAATTTATAATCGATTATTATTTTTTCTATAATCGTACACCCCTAAAAAAGTCTCTCCGGATCCAATAATCGATTAATCGGAATAATCGATTATTTTTTCCCATAATCGAACACCCCTAAATGTATTTTTAAATATTCTTATAAAATGTACGTAATTCGAAAACCAAACATTCAGGGATTACTCTGTTATTTAAAGCACAAAGTGTTTCCCCTAATATATAGGGGTTGTAAATGCGGAGAGAAAGTTTAGAAAACCAATTCGCTCCCCTTCCTACTTTTCTATTTATTTAGGATTGTTTTGTCAGTGTGCTCTTCCCATTTTCACTGTTTACTTTAATAACTAAGAAAGAAGCCTACTAAGAAAATAAAATTTTTGTTTAGTACCGGAAGACAACATAAGTAACATAAGAAGCCTTTTATTAATTTTTACACTTATTAATAAAAAAAATAATATAATAACTAATTATATGTACAATATACACTAGAAAAAAAAGCTTGATTCCCGAACATGTAGAAAAATTTGCTTGACCTCCAATTCCCCCAATCCTCCCCAGAAGAAAAAACTTAAATGACTTCATTGAATCTTCATAAGAATATTTAAGGAAACCAATTTAATATTTCAATCGTGTCTTAATTAAAAAAAAATTTTTGATTGAAACAACTCTTGAGGTTTTTAAAGATTTTGTTTATTTATTCATAATTTAGTTTATTTCACAATGCAATAAGTAACATTAACTTAGGCTTAATGGGTCAGTTAAAAAATTACAAGAAAATATAAAATAGCCCTACAAATAACACAAAAAATTTATACATCACAATAAACCTTGAAAAGGATATATATAGCCTATATATATATTAACAAAAAAATAAAAGTGACAGAACATGTAAAGAGCTACTCCCTGGAGGTATTAGTAAAATAATGAGAAGAGGAAAGATAGATGTGCGATGTACCCGATGCAAGCCAAAGAAAAAAAATGTGAATTTAAATTAAAATCAAAAAGGTAAGTTGTATAACCATAAAATGAATTCACCGATGAACATTTTCTTACAAACAACAATATAAATTTTGTAAGTAACCCTATTAATTTGAAGTGGAATTATAAAGAGTTTTACAAATCGCAGAGATTAAGATTAAAGTAAATTTCTACATTTAAATGAACAAATTAAAAAAAATAATAATAATAAATATTCACCAAGTCAATACGACACGATAGGAAATTAAAAGAAATAAATGATCAATTTTTTGGTTTCCTTAAAATGTAGAAACATTGAAATAGATAGTTTTTTTTTTTTTTTTTTTAATTAATTTTGAATTTAATCATTTAATTAATAAGTACAGGGTCTAAGTTAAAGCCCTCTTAAGCGTTTAAATTATTTCAATGATTTCATAAAACAAGATGGAAATCTCTATTGAAAATTTTTTCTATGTTTGGCTGGCCCCCTTAAGTATCGATTAAAAATTTTTTATATTAAAATAAAAACAATTCAATAATCTCATATGTGGGTTTTAACTTGAGCACTCACTATACTTAATCTTCGATACTAATTACTGTAAAAATATTTTATATATAATATTATAATATCATAATCATAGTTTAATTAATATCATAAATAAAAGGTTTTTAGAGTTTTTTAAATTAATTATAAATTAACTAACTAAACCTTTTTTGATAAACAAAATTGAAAATCAAAGATATTCGGTGAGAATCAGGGTCTCCTCAAAACTTTGACAATTGAAAGCGATCCGTAAAAATAATCAAAAATAAAATAAGGCTATATTTTATAGCTATTGGAAGAATATAAGACCCAATGAAAAAAATTAAACTTAGATTTTTTGAATCACCCTATGCGAAACGGCAACACTCAGTTAACGGCGATATTTAGGTTATATGATGGAAGGAAAATTTATTTATTTGAGATTACGAATTATTAAGGAAAACATTAAAGCATCAGAATATAAAAAATGATAATCAAAAATTTGTACTTACAATTGTTCGAGCTTATTCAATCCTTCGAATACTTGAGGTTCAATCTCTCGGATGCGATTTTTGTATAGATATCTGAGCAAAAAAAAATATTTAAATTAGAACTTTACTAGTTTATGTGCGTCCTTGCATATTATAAGCCGTGAAATTCTCTAAAGTCTTTATTTAATTTAATTCTAGGGGGGAGGCTTGGGATAAAATTTAAAAATAAAATAAAAATTATACAACTACAAAATTAATTAATAATTAAATGTATTAGAGATTAATTTATTTTATTCATTTATATGTAAAATAAGAATAATTAGTATAATAAATACTGCATAAAGATTCATCCACACCTTTATATAATATAATGTCCCTCAGGTAGTTAGCGGGTGACACCAAGCCTCAAAGTGCCCATGATTAATGGACCAAGAGGGTTTCTTTGGGATGCCATTAGGCCCTTTACATCAATTAAACCTTAATAGAGTGAAATAATATCTTCTAAAGATAAATTAGTAGTTTTGTTTACCACTTCACATAGCGGCAAAACCTCTTTATTTGATTGATAGCCAATTAAATAACCATTTGGGGAAAAAACAGGGAGAGAAGAAAAATGTTCTAAGAGTGAAACAACAAAATTAAGATTAAAAGGAATTAATTAATCAAATTTGGATACTTACAAATATTTGAGTTCCTTAAGTCCATTAAATACTCCATTTTGTAGTCGAGTGAGCTGATTGTTGTTTAATAATCTGAAATTAAAAAAAATACATTGAAAAATATTTTATCGATTTTTCCAGATAAAAAAAAAAAGTGTTTTTTTTTAACACCCACTCGCATTCATACTCACACACAGTTTTTTCGGCAACTTTGGCAATATAAGACTTTATACGATAACCGTTATTTGTAAATATATCTATTGGGGGTACAGGCATTCTTATTTAAGCCATTTGGTATCCAAATGCGGTGGACCTCGCCTTTTCTTAATTATGAGATGCTCCACGTCTGGATCCCCCTGGACTCCCCTCAGCTGGCTCGAGCCCGCCTGAGGCGGACCCTCGAATTTTCTTAATTATGAAAAAAATTATCATTTCTATATTCCAATCCAGTGCCTGCTTGAGGATTTCTTTACATTCATAGGATACACAACTACAAAGAATGAATAAATATTTATTTCTCTATACCACGTACATTTCCTATGGGAAAAATCATATATTTAGGAATGAATAACTCAAAAAGTTATAGGAATTTCAGGATAAAAATTTCTGTAATCACTAGGTCTTCTTTAAGCATATAAAATTTGATTTCGTAATTCCAACGGGAAGTTGCCCAAATAGAGCGTGACAGACGGACATTAGCGAATTATATAAATAGATGGTTGCAAGATTATTTACGTGAATAAATCCATTATTATTATCATCAATATAATTATTTCTAATTAAGTTATATAGATCTTTAATCGATCGAAATGAGTTCCTATAAATTTTATGAAATAAAAATGCATTTTTAGATTATATAGATTTGCATAGAAAGAGATAATTATTTTAAACTTGTTTGAGATTAATTAAATTTTTTTTTTTTTTTTTGCATTAGAGATTTATACAAATTCACACTTATAGAATTATCAATAATAAAAAGCAAAATAGAAAATGTTTGGTTTTTTCATTTTATGAATCGAATGAATTTTCTATCAAAGAATTAGATGATATCATTTAAATTCAATGATACGAGTAAAAAAAAAAATAAATAAATAAAAATAAAAAGATTCCCATTTGACGAAACCATCTCTATCTTTGATATCTATTCTTGTACTGTTTTTCGTATTAATTCCAAAACAAAAAGTTTTAAACATGAAATTATATTTCAATTTATATGCTATTTGCATTTCGAAATAAAATATCTATCTACACCGCCCATATTATATTGATTGATTAAATGGTTTTGTTTTTAGAGACGAAACTTCGCTAATTGGTTGAAAAAGGATTAAATATATACACAAAAAAAAAGAAAAAAAAAAACAAAACAAAACAAGGGATTCTGATTCCGTTTCAAATTTAGGATTTTCAATTATTATTTTTTTTTTAACTCACACTTTTTTTCCCGTTCACACCCACACTCTCACACACATTCACAGTCTTTTCGGCAACTTAGGCCATATAAGACTTTTACGATAACCGTGTTGATGAATATATCTTTTGGGCATTCTTAAGTCATTTGGTATACAAATGGCTTAAATAAAATCATCGGACTGTCTGGGAGTCGAACCCGCGACCCTTGGTATACAAGTCAGACGCGCTACCAACTACTACAAGCCCGAGAGCGATTTTCATTTAATTAAAATTTTTATTCGATTATTTTATCATTTCTTTTAAAACCCATTAAACCGTAACTTTGGACTGGTGTTTAGGTCTGAGGGAAAATATGCATTGCAGCCACGGACCATTAGGCGAAGCCCTAAAGATGAGCGAGGGCCCCGTAGGGTGTCGGGGGCCGAGTTAATGACGCGCAATGATTAATTATCGAAATGAGGGTGACGGTACCGGGACGCCCGTCCATGGAGACACACTTGTCACTTTGTCATGTCATTTAAGGACCAGGCAATGGCACTGCGCCAATCCTATTTGTTAAAAAACAAAAACAAAAAAAGAGGGTGAGATGAGCCTTTGTTTATGGCCTTCATTCAAAATTGAAAACCTAATGGAAATTTTAACAAATATTTAATAAAAAATTTAGGATTTTACCAATGAGTATAAAATTGAAAAAGTCAATGATGGAATTAAATCCAAAAGTTACTTAATTAATTATGTTTTTTGGAACAAAGTTTTTTTACCCGGGTGAATTGGCAGAATTCGTCATGTAACGTAACAAAATTATTATTTTTTTTTAATTTTTGGCACCCGAGGCTATTTAGACCCGATCTTTATGTATCAAAATAATCAGGGGCGTATTTACGAAGAGGCGCTCGCCTGGCAAAAATTTTAGGGGCGGGAAAATTGCTTATTTATAGGGTCTATACGTATAAATTTTTACTTTCTCTTACCTTATATATGAAGAATAAAAGTATTGTAATCATGTTCAAAATTCAATGTCGAATTTTTTTTAAAATAGTCGTTAAAAAACTAAAGGAACACAGTCTTTTTTTATGGTATTTATTATAAAATGTAAATTTGATTAAATTTTTCTTGTCCACCAAATATAGAAAAAAAAAATTTCGTTTAGAAGTAGTAAAGAAGTTTGGAGACTAACCCAGTTTAATTTGTTGTCGTCTCTGATTTAAAAGAATTTTGTTTTATCTTATTAAAGTGTTAGCTAATGCTTGAGCCATTCGAGAGAGTGACTAGACATCTCAATTTGGACTTTAGCCTAAGCCCTTTTAATTAATGAGGAAAGTTTGTCTGTTAATCAAAAACGCTAAGTTCTTTAACTCTAAAAAAAATGGTCCTAATAAATTTCGTCTTTTTTTAGTTTAGGTTTTGAATGGTAGTAATCAAAGAAAGTGTTATTTAAAGAAAGAAATTAAAAATATCAAAGTTAAATAATCGTTTTTTTTTAATTAAAAGTTTTTAAAAATAATTTTTTAAATAAGATATACATATGAGTGAAAAGATGGGTCCTAATGCTTTCATTATATGTTTGAATTACGATCAATAGAGCAAAGAGAGATGATAATCCATCATAGGTCGTTTAGAAATTAAGCAAGCTTAGTTTTTTAAAGAAATCTATTAAAAAAAAAATGATTGTTTTAAAAAATATTTAAGCAAAGATAGGCCTAATATTTATATAGATATAAGTAATATGGTACTCTAAAAATTTAACGAAGGTTAATAATAAAAAAAAGTCAAATGAAAATTGGAGAAAGAGAATGCATGTAACAATAAAAAATGGGCATATCAATTTTTAAAATTTTGATCTTGACAAATGGGATGAAAACAACTTATAAACTTTTTAAGGAATTTTACTAGGCTCTGACCAGGGAGGGGAAGAAGTAAGCAAATTTTTGGCTGTTTAATGTCCCTTTGACTAGATATGTAAGCTCTATAATACAAATTATATTTCATATAGGGTAAGAGAAAGTAAAATATAATAATTTACTCTAGCTAAAAAAAAATGATTAATAAATACCTTAAAATTAAATAATCTTAAATTTTTCAAATTTTTGAAAAAATTTTCTTGAACCCCCCATCAAAAATTTCTGACTACGCCTATGCCCCAGGCAAATGGTTCATTTATACCTTAATTAAGATGAAAGATAAACGTAATTGGTGAAATAATAAGCGTTAAGAAGATAAAGTTTCTCTATTGGGATATAAACTGCACAAGATTTATTTGCAAGGGCTCTGCGAACCAATAAATCATGCCACTTTTGCCCCGAAGGATGTTCTGTGTGGTCAGCGATTTGGAAGCTAAAGATGGACCATCTCTCTCTCTTGGTGATGCACCTCACAGAGAGAGAGAGAGAGAGAGAGTGAGAGAACCCAACACTTGCAAGCGCCATCAACTGAATAAGCAACTCTTTTTCTATAGAGAAAAAAAGAGAAAAGGAACAAAAAAAAAATATTGAGCAAAATAATATCCGTCCTCTATCTTGACCCGGCAGCCATAAAGCCCAGGAAGTAAAAAATAAATTTGAGACGTCACTGGATGCTGATATTAAAAAAGATACAGTTTGATATATGAAATATTAGGCTTCTTATTCTTTATTTATTTATTCAATAAATAAATAAAATAAAGTCTTTTTAATGTTGTTTATATGTCTGTCAGCAGGCGGCCTCCGATGACAGTTGGTTCTTTTGTTCTCTGATTCTTGCCATTGTAGACTCTATCATTATTTAGCTTGTGGAATTTTCTTTATATATCTCTACTCTCCCTTTCTCCCTTTCCGCTCGATTCTATAAGGTCCCCCGAAACAAAAGTAATTCACTTGCTGAGAAATTAAATTAAAAGTGACAATTACAAACCATGAATTGAGCTTTTGAATTGTTAATTTTTTCCCTCCCACTCGGTCGTTAATTAAAGGCTTATTTATGAAAATTTGTTTTTAGGGTTTGAAGATTAAATTATTGTTGAAAACGTTTAATAAATTTTTAATTACTAAAATATTAAAGAAAGGTTTTTTTATTTTTTTTTTTTTTTTACCAAAAATATTTAAATTTTAACCCTTTTAAAAAAAAACCCCCCAAAAACCCCCCCCAAAAGAAAAATGAAATCAAATTTTACACCCTCCCCCCCCACCCATAAATTACTAAAAACCCACCCCAATCTTTTTTTTTAAAAAAAAATAGTAAAATATATAAAAAAAAATATTTTTTCCAAATTTGTTTTTTTAAAAATATTTAATTATAATAATAATAGAAATCTCAATATAAAAAAAAAAATAATTAAAATCTATTAAATAAAAAACTATTTATTAGTTAAAAAAATTACTATTATGTAAAAACAAAATGTAGGTCTATATCAGAAATATTACAATAAAAAATTTGAATATATTGAGTTTAAATAATACCTAGTTTGGATACCAGATGGCTTAAATAGAAATGTCTGAACCCCCAATATATATATTAATTACAACGGTTATCGTCTAAAGTCTTAAATGGCCTGAGTTGCCGAAAAGACTGTGTGAATTTGTGTGAGTGTGAGTGTAAATGAGAAAAAAGTGTGAATGTTTTTTTATAAAAAAAAAAAAATACCTAGGCATATGAATGAGTAGTTTAAAAAAGTATATGGGGCATTCCACGCCAAATCGAACGGTTTGAAAAATTTTAATTTTTGATTTCCTCCGTTTTCTGATATTTTGTAGTACCGGGTACCTCTTAAAAAACCCCTCCTGGTAAATTTTGAGATTTTTTTGATCATAGGTTCAGATTTTGAAAAAAAAAAAACTTTTTTTTTTTTTTTTTTGCTCATAACTCCTACAAAATGGTCCGATTTCCAACTTTTTTTTTCTGAAATATTTGTTTGTTTTTTGTTTTTTTGTGCAGTTTTCAAGAAAAAATACAATTAATTTTTTTGAATAATTTTTCTGTGTCATTTTCAAATTTATATTTTTGTCATTTTCTGAAAATCATGCTTACAACGCCTGTAACAAATAACTATTCAATCCACAACTTTCCAGGCCGTTCTGGTCGTGAGTACTATTTTTTTTTAATTATTAATAGGAAAAAATTTTTTTCAAGTTTTCAAAAATCGAAAAAAAAATCTCAAAATTTACCAGGAGGGGTTTTTTAAGGGGCACTACAAAATATCAAAAAATGGAGGAAATCATAAATTAAAATTTTTCAAACCGTTCGATTTTGCGTGAATGGCCCATATGTAATTTTTGATGGAAAATTGCTTATTTTTTTCAATAAAGCAGGATTAAAATTCCGAATAATTGTTTCAATTCATATTCTTACATTGTATACATGAGATTATCGAAATTTATTATTATTAATAATGCATATAAAAAGAGAATACTTACAGGGTGTTGAGACGATGGAGATTTTTAAACGCGTTAGGCGGGATCTCTTTAAACCTGTTGAATCTCAGATCCCTGAAACAAACAGAAAGAGAAAAATGAGAATCAGTAATGCAGAGAGGTCATCACAAAGCAAATCTCCTTCAACGGAAACAAATGTTCTTGCTTCTAATTTCACAAAGGAAAAAAGGAGGAAAAAAAGACGCCTAAGAGAATTATTTGGGATCCCCAAAGGGTTAAAAAAAAACAGTTAAAGTATTTATCATTCTAAATGAGAATATATTGAAAGTGAATTATCATTTGTTTTGAGAAAAAGTTTAGATATTTACTTATGCATATAATAAATTTCGTTATCGAAACTTCAACGGAAATACAAGTCTTTTAATGTTAGTCAGTGTGTGAATAAATATCTCAAAACCTAATAAAAGCTCAAATATGCTAGCCCAGGTAGCTTACTCTGGTCGTATGCGTCGTGAATCTGTTCAATAAAATAAAATACTACTATAGTGATATGGTAATACTGATTTAATATTTTTTTTATAAAAACGGCTCTAGCATTGGGAAAAAATATGATATTAGAAAATAGTTTGGTTTGAAGATCTTTTTTTATTCAATATGCATGCTTAGAGATTAAAAATTTAACATATCTCAGATATGGTTGCCTAACTTGCAGGCGAATATTAAATTGATAAATATATTTATGGCCGAGAGGCTTGGTAAGGGAGTAAAGCAATAATCACCAAGATCGTTAATGTTAAGTAATGCCAAAAGTAAGGGTTAAATTCCGAATAGCTGGCACCGAAAAACGAGCATGTGGAACAATCCCACGATAGTCATCGGTACTATTATAATTAAATATACGTGGAACCCTAAATGGCCTTAGAAGTCGAGAAGAGAAATAAAAAAAAAAAAAAAATACTGTATATTTATTCTTCATTTTCCATTTTTAATATCTCTATTATAGTAACTTTTTAATCCATACATTTTTTATTTATAATTCCAAACTCTCCCCCCATCCTCCCCCCCCTCCCCTTATCTTCCATAAAACAATTATTTCCTATAGATTTATTAATTTCGATTCAACCCCTTTATTTAATTTAAAATTTTTTCCAATTCTTATGAAATTTTTATTTATTTCGATTCTATATTTATAAACCAAATATGAGATTAATTTTAATACCATATTTATTTCCCATTTAATCAAGTTTACTACTATCAACTAAAATCTACCCTCACCCCCTTTACCAAAGTTCTTTTTTTATTATTCTTCTTATATCGACATTACCTTTCTCATACCCTCCGTAAGTTTCTCATATCACTTTACTTTTTCTTAGGAAATTTTATATTATATGCGTTTTCACTCCAGAGTTTATTAAGTGTCGTAATAGATATCAAGTGGTTAATAATGATTTTATTTAAAAAATTTTTAATAAAGATTAGAAAGTTCTTGATGATTTCTTTTCGAACCCCACTACTAAAGTATTTTATTAAATGTTAATTAATCAAGTAACTGGGCGAGCTTCTTTTTAATATAGATATAGAGACTCGTTTAACACGCTATCAACAGCACTGTATCAATTTAAAATAACTAGAAGAATTTTTTGGACAAAGGCAGAAAGATTAAAGCTTTTTTTTCTGTTCAATTACAATTTTTTCTTTTTAACGAGCTCCATTTTCTTAGTGATCGATATCTTGTTTATATTAAAAAAAGCTCCTTTTGATAACCTTATACATTCCCTTTAAAAATATAATTTTTCACCATAAAATTGAATTAATTTTATTAAATTCAACATGAAATATTTTTCTTGAATTCAAACTTTTATATAAAATTTCTTAATTTAATAAGAGTTCTTATAAAATGAGAAAATATAAAAAAGAATAAAATAATTTGAAAAATCTCTCTATTGAACTATTTTTATCAACAAACGTAAAAATTTTGATAACAATGAAAAGAAGGAAATATAAAAGTTGGGTAAGTGACATGATGAGGTCTTCAAAATGCATCTAAAGGCGAACTATTATTTCTTTTTACGGAATTTTTTGTTGTCATGAAATCAGATGAGTTGTGGATTTAAAGGTGAATTCGCGTCAGAGAGAGAGGAATTCCCGTCGGAAACAGGATACGTTTGGCAATCTTAATTTAATTCGTAAGCCCTTTAGCCCTCCATCTTGAGAATATCATCCCTACTGGGTTGACATCTCCGGTTGCAGAAATCCAGTTTTGCAACGTTGCTTCTGTTGCCTTCTGGTGATCAATAGGTGTATTCCGCTTGGAAGCACGGAGTGACGATGGCTTCCATTCTCCATACAACACCCACTCCCGCAATGAAGACAAACAACCGCGAATGTGCATGCAGGACATGTGGGACAAGAGACAAGTTTGCAGCAACGTGCCAAGAATAAATCTATTAATTATCCATGCAAGATAATTAGCCAACCAAAGAAAAACAGTTCCAACATAAGATAAATTTAAATTTAAATTCATCGAGTAAAAAAAACTAAAACTAAATATTTGCAATTATAATAAAATATATAAGTTGAATAAAATAATATAGGCCTAATATAATAATTTTTTAGCAAGGAGTTTTTGCATAAATTTTCAGAACTTTATTTCAAATTTTTAGTCTTATAAAAGTTTTTATAAAGATTAATGGATTGAAGAATTTGATTTTTTGATGGACTTTCAAGTTCTTCACTTCAATAATTTCATTTTTAGTATTTTGCCCTTCCAGAACGAATTAGAGTAGCGTAGTCTTAACCTAATTATTCTGAATACCAGAATTTAATAAACAAAAATTATTAAAAGCTTGCTCCCAACAATCAAAATGAACTTTTTACGCCCATGGGATCTCAAAAATATCTACGTTTGAAAAAACCAAGTAACTATATAGACAATGGTATGCATAAAGGAACCAAGCGACATTAATCTAAATCTGAGATAAAGACCATTTCATTTGCACACTTGTAAACAAACCCAATGGCAATGACTTTTTTCTTGTTTTATACAAAAAAAAAAAGTGCACAGACTGATTAAAATAAAGAGGTAGATTTTTTTCCCTACAAGATGGCGATCTTAACACAATTTCTATCATAATGGCGCTTGGTTCCTATATGCATAACACCATCCATATAAATTATTTCAAATTATTTAATTGAAAAGTTAAGAGCTAAATACGTTGAAACTAGATACCAAATTTGAGTATGTTATGGAATTTCTAAAAAAAAATCTGAACCACAAATTTTTAAAAATTATTTACCATCAAAGAGTTCAATAAAAACTCTACTAAGAAATTAGTTTTTTTTTTTACAACACTTGCTTTTTTAAATAATTTTCTAGTGTTGAAGAGATATGTTAATTTATTTAAATTTTTAATTATAAACATTTACCTTTATATATTACATTTTTTTTAATTATAAAAGTACACCAATTGAGTTAAAATGTTGGAAAAATTTAATTTTTTATGTAAATTTAAATTTTCATTATTAAAAATTTTTAAATGAATTATCCAAACGAAAAGTTTTTTAGTCTAATTCAATTTCCTTTATATTATTTAAAAGTGTTAAGACACCTTCAGATATTAATGTTTTTTAGAGTGATATTAAAGGAGATATTATTAAAAATCGAGTTTTGTAATTTAGAAGATACTCAAGAATATGGGAGAGAGAGAGAGAGAGAGAGTGAAGTGGAGGTGCGTATAATAATTTAATAAGTTCAAAAGATAATGAAAGCATATTTGGAAGAGCATAAAATTAAATTTTCGGATACTGCTATATTATTTTAATCGAAAATAATATTAGATTATTCAGAACAAGTCTTTGATTAATTAAACGTGCAATTAAAATTGAAATTTAATAATACGCTCTCGTCTCTTTTCTCCACTCAAGTTCTATTGTATCGACAAGACGATGCGATGCTTTATAGAGTCTGTGCTTCTTCTTAAATTAACCACTTATTATAAATTCAATTAATGGATGTATTGTTATCACATATCGCACAGATTGGGTGTCTGAGATAAATTAGCGGAATGAGTAAAGAAACTGGAGAGTGATAAATATAATATCATCACTGGGTAATTTTAATTAACTAATAAATACCCGTTTGTCAATAGAAAAAAGAAAATAAAAGAAAATTGAGACGGGAGAAATTTGTCAGGAGATAAAAAACGAAGTAATTTTCTCTTAAGAAAAATTGTTAATGAAATAAATGAATTTAATAAAAAAAGCCAAATTATGAGCTAAAGAAAAAAGACTAATAAATGTGCGTGTATATAGGGTGTGTGTATATAGGGATAATATATAGGGATAAACGATGCAAATGTGTTTGTGAAGAGAAGAATGATTCAAATATATCAGCCTACTCCCAAAATAAGTTGAAGAACTTTATTTTTAACATAATAGGGATAATATTAAAAATAATAAATAATATGTGAATTTTATGATTTTCAGTAGATTGCCAATTAATTTTGAAAAGTAGTAGACATGTTATATACTAGATCAATATTAGAGAAAGAAAATCCTTGTATCAAATTTTTGTTCATTTTTTGAAATTTTTTTTTTAGATTTTTTCTACTTTAGGCCTACCTTTTTTTTCTTTCTCTTACCTCTATGTATATGTTAATATACATATATATTGAGAGAAAGTATTGGTTTCATGTCGATGCTAAGATTTTGAGGGATATACACGTTTTGAGGTCACCTGAATCCAAAAAAGTGGTTTTCGTGACATGGTCTGTCTGTCTGGGTTCAATTTAAAGCATGAAGGAATTGAGCTAAGGTTGAAATTTTATATTTAAGTTAGACATCCATCTAGGGCGTGAAAAGAAGATTTTGATCAAAATCGGCCAAAGAGTACTAGTACTTCGATTGTGTCTTTAATAAATGAAATATACTTAGCTGCTTTTGCCTTTTTCTTCAATCTTAAGTTCTACTCACCTATCCATTTCACATTAATACTTTTTTTTTAATAAGGAATATTGCAAATAATTACAGCTGACCATGACAATTCAACAACTGAGGTTCACCAAGATCATACAGTATCATTAAACTCTAGGCCAGCTTCCTTCACCCCTCGGCTAAAAGCCACCACAATTGAATATTAATCAGAATTATCATTGAATATTAATTATTATCAGTGAATATTAATTTATAGTAATTATACATAAATCAGAGTCTAATTATATAGCTTTGTAATGTAATTGTTAGCTTTAAATCCATTATAATACATTATTTCTACTTCAATACATCACATCCTCCTAAAATAACAGAAAAATATGTGGTTCGTATTTTAAAGGAATATTAAAAATTTTATCAATAATTTAATTATAAACTAAAAAAAAAATCTTTCACATGATTAAAGGATTCCAGTTGATATTTTTTGTGGATTTACATATTTTTTTTTAGGATGAAAATATGAATAAAAATTTATTTTATAAAAAATAAATTAAATCCTGGATCGATTAGACCTATGTTCGGATTAGCCACTGACCTTTGATTTAATTCTTCTCCCTTGGCGGTATTTGCTCTGATTGGAACTCCTTGCAATTTCACAAATGCCACAAGATGACATTCCACAGAGGAAAAGGCCTTTCATCACCCTTTCCTTATTTCATCAATTCCTTTGGCTTTTTTTTCCAAAAAGACAAAGAATTGTGCGAATAAAAAAGATCAATACATTGAGCTCAGAGATATTTGTTTAATTAGTCGCTTCCATTCAGAGTTAAATAAATATGTAGCAAAGAAAAATGTTTTAAAACTAAATATATTCCGACTCAAAATCTGGTGTGATAACCTTGCAAGTATTGTGCTATGCAACCGGTCACGCCAGATTTTTTTTTAATTTTCGTTGAAATCATAAAATCCAAATTTTTTTCTATAAACCAATTTATATTTTCGTTTCAATTGCCAATGTTTTACTGCATAACATCTTCATCGATTTGATCAAAGGATTATAATGTTCTTGTTAATACAGTAATTCAAAAAAATACTTTGTTGCAATAAGGGTTAGCCATTTATTTAATTAAAATCTTTTTCGGTATTATTTCAAATGATTGATAGTCAATTCAATCAATTTAAATAAATTTTTGACATGATACGAGATGCCCCTGGCCTTTAAATTGCAAATTTTCTAACTTCAATCTTAACTATTTACATTCAATCTTCTTCTTTTTCGTTAAGAACAAAGAAAGTATAAAAAAAAAAAAAAACTTTTAAACTTATGACTCAGGGTTTATGTATAATACTATAGACTTTTTGAAAATAAATGGGGATCTTAATTAGTCTTGTAAATTCTCTTTCCCTCTTTCTTCATTCTCCTGACGACCATTATAATAATATACCGGTACCTAGGTATATTAATAAAAACAACATAAATTATAAAATATGACTATATATATATATATATATATATATATATATATAAATTTTAAAGAAGTATTAATTTAAGAGCTCCAAATGTAGTTTATGAATGAATCCCCAGAGAGAGGGCCTAATTAACACGAGGTTGATGAGTCTCTCTATTTCCTTCAGGCAGATAATAAATAGGTTAGATGTTTGCTAATTAAGCCGTGTGCCTCGACATTCCCAACTAGATCGGTCAGGGAGCTTTCAAAGGGTCTCAACTCTCCTCACTTCATCTTCTAGTTATATGAACGATTTAGACTTTAACTTGCCTCAATGTTAATTAATATGATAAAGGTAAAAGATGGATGTTCTATTAGCATTAGTTTCAGGATTTAATAATTGAATTTGTTTGATATTGTGGAAAATTAATGAATGTACTTTTAGTGCTGTGTTTTTATAATATTTAAAATTTTTTCTTTAGGAAAGAAAAAATTCTAAAAGAAGGAAGAATAATTAAAAAATTATTTTAACATTATATAAGCGTCTGAATGAGTGGCCCAGTGGAAGAAGAATGTTGAACGCCCGCCGGAAATGATCGATACTTGCAGTTTTCTTTAATATACGTTTGACAGTTTTAGAGGAGCCAAAAAAGACTAAAATATAAAAAATTAATAATTTGAAGAAATAAGACTAAGGTGCAAAATATTGCGGTATAACTTTTGATTACAAACAATTTTGTCAAAAATCAGAAAAAGTGATGTGTTGCCAAATTCATATACAGTTATTTTTACAGCAAAAAAAATGTAATTAAATTAATTTAAAAAGTCAGTAGTTTCTTTAAATTATTATAATTTAATTATATACTGGTCTACACTAAAAACTTTCAAAAAAAATTTAATTATAGTGCGATCTTTTTTGTTATTTATTTTTAAAAAAGAAGAGAGGAGTCTGAAATTCTGTCTGAAGCTGAATGCAGAGTGCAAATTTCGGTCTTCACATTTTAAGAAGAATTATTATTCATTTAAAGATTCCCAACGTTGTTTTATCTCTGTTATAGATAATTAATACAAGTAGATTGCTAGTGGTTGAGTTTCAGCACTCTTGCCTCTTGGAATTCACCAATCCAAGGTGCAGGAGTGTTTGAGCTTAGTGAAAATTATTTTGGTAATTGTTCTTTTCTCTTTTTCTCTAAGGCGCGGTCCTAATGTATTGTAGAATACATATTTATTGTAGTTTTTTATTAATGTTTTATAATCCAAATTTTTTTTTACCCCCGGGCTTTGGTGTAGGGGTTAGCGTGCTGGCCTTATGTACCAAGGGTCGCGGTTTGGCATTCCGTCTCAGGCGACAAAATTTATTTAAATTGAATTTGCTACAAATCGATTTGAATAAATAGGGACGGGGTCTAAATGGCCTTCGATGCCGAACAAGACCTTAATTAAATAAAAAAAAATCCAATTTTTTAGTTTGATAAAAAAAAAAAAACAATACAAAATTTTAGATTACTATTAATAAAGATTATTTTTCACCTTAAGGGACACCGCAATGCGGCCTGAGCTTAAACACAATGTTAGTTTCATTTTACATTTCATTACAAGCCAGGAAGCTTGTACCAATGCTTGTGAGCTTGTTTAACAAACATGGCATAAAAAGTTCCCTTGACTATTCTAAGACAACGTCCCCTAAAGAAAAGAGAAGGAAGAATTAAGATGGATTAAAGCTGCTGATAAATCCAAAGAAGAACAAAACTCTAATAAAATAAAAATGTTTAAAATTTTCAACACGAAAACTTAATAAGAAAACAAGTGTGATTAGATATACTATCATTAGAAACAATATATTTTGAGAAATGTAATTTTGAGCTATCTCATTTTATTCTTTATAAGTAAGCAAGCAGCGAAGGATGGCCAAGGAAAAGGAACCTATTGAATCCAGCGGTACAAGTTGTGATTTGTAAATTCTTAATGGCCATAGTAGCCCAAAAAGACTAAAAATTTTATTAAAAATATGTATAGATCTACTTACAGTATTATAATAGGTTTATGTATTTTAGTACGAGATAGATTAGGGGATGAATTTGGTTAAAGTCCCGAAGGAATAAAACAACTTGTTTCAGAAACAAGTATGATTAGAAGCAATTAGTTTAAATGTATACAAAATTTAGACAGAAACTAGGCTTAGGAAATAATTAATAAAATCCCAGAGGAAGATAATGAAATAAGAGTTGTGAAATTTCCATAATAAAAAAAAAAAAAAAAACTATTATCTTAAATTTTTCTTCCTAATTTATTAATTAACGCAAAGACCCTATATATAACATAGGTGATTTTGGCAGTAGGCCTAACAATTGAATTATATTTCAAAGCCAAAAAGAAATATATTTTATTAAATAAAATGTCATTTTGAGAAGTAGCCGAGGGGAAGGTGATAAGAGATTTGACGAAGCAGGTGTGCGGGACAGACACGATGACATGTGTCAACAATGCGCACCAAATGAGACAGCGAATGGATGCGACAGCACAAGATCAGCCACTGGCATCGGACAGTAAATAATCAAGTATCAAAAAAATAAAAATTTCCGATAAAACATTATAAAAAAATAGCCTTAGGTCTTAACTTTTTTAAAATCAGAGATCACTTTTGATTATATGAAAAATTTGTGGAGTACTCAAATTAATTAGGCCAAAAAATAAACGAAAACATACTGTATAAACATGAATTAAAAAAAAAAAAAACTAATTAGGCCCATTACATAAAAGTAAAAATAAAATTAATTAAAAATACATTTAGAGAATACCATATTCGAATGAAATTTACTTGAGGCTAAAATCATTTAATGCAATCCCTGAGCTTGTTGGGTTTTGGAGATTTCTGCAATATAAGTAGTAATTAGGCTAAATTTTTGGCTAATAATCAAGAAATTTCATTCATAATTTCACAAAGTACTTACAAAAAGTGTTCCACGGAGCACCGGTCAAGAATCAGTGATTGAGTTAATGAATTATAAAAAATTAATTTACTATTTCTATCATATAGGCCTATCCGCAATATTATACAAGCCTTTAGCCATTAAATTATTTAGATAGAGATTTGTAATTAATTTGAAGATCAGTAATAATAAATAATAATAATAATAATAATAAACTCCCCACCCTTATAGTATAGGGTGTATAATGTTAAACAAAATTTAATTAATTGCAAGTAGTAGTGGCTGAAGGTGTAATTAATAACGAGAAGAAATACCTAAGGCAGCCGAAAGCAAATGAAGAAAAAATATTTTTATTTTTCCGCTTTATTTAATAAAAATGAGGACATTTCGGCCGATTCTTACCGTCTTCATCAGGACATGTGCTGTGTTTGCCTCGGGCTTAAAGGGACTGCTCTTGGCAACTTCTGACATATTGTACTATAGGTGCGAACATTCGTCAGATAGCATGACTTCTGATTCAAGAGTCGCTCTAAGCTTGAGGCAAACGCAGCACGTGTCCTGATGAACATGGACATGGCCGGAACATGGACATTTGTATTAAATAAAGTGGAAAAAAAGAATATTTTTTCTTTATTTGTATTTCTTCTCGCAATCTTTAAAAATGAGAAATGACAAAATGGAACGGGGTCAGAGCCTTTTAACCAGAGGCGACATTTGAGGAGGGCAGGGGAAGGGGAGCATTTGCCCCTGCCCAAGGGCTCTGATTTTTTTTTAATTTTCTATTATTCAAAATAAATATTTCAAAATATATCTACGAGTATATAAACTGTACAAAATTATTTTGGTCAAATTTGAGTATCTAGTTTGTAAGTAAGAAAAAGTTGAAATGACGCCACTGCCGTTAACTCCCAAATTTCCCTTTTTTAGAAATTTTTTTCTATTTTTAATCTTCTTCTTCTTCTATCTTCGCCTTATTTCCGCGATGCGGGGTCGGCGGGAAAGGGGTCTGGGTTTTTTACGACCGGAACAAATAGAACAGGCCGGCCCGTCGCACGGTCTGACGCCTGTTGAAAATATAGAAGGAAGGGACAGACGTAAAGAACAGAAGAACTGACAGTCCAAGCTCGGGTAGCTCGTGGTCGCCATTCACGTACCCACAAGATGTGGTTTTAATTCCATTTTATATTATTTTTTTATTATTATTTAGTATTTGTCCTTTCATTTTCCCGAGTAAAAATGATTAAAAATAATCGAGGGATCCACACGCCCGCAGCAGGTCTGCATAATGAACCTTTAGGGACACACAGGGATACACATTTTACTTTTGGTCACTTTCGATCTACTGTGTGTGTCCCTGGCGCGGGCGTCTGTATCCCTGTATGTCCCTCAAGGTTTACTATGCAGATCTGCTGCGGGCGTGTGGATCCCTCGATCATTTTTAATCATTTTTTATTCGAGTTAACATAGTAGTTTCCAATATTAAGGGGTATTTAAAAAAAAAAAAAAAAAAAAAAAATTATAATTTGTTTCATAATTTGAATTCATGAGTCAGTTCTATTTTAGTTTTTAATTTCGTGATTCTTTACGTCTTGTTTTCCTTTAACAGAGTCATTAACAAACTCTTTCTTACTTTAGAAGGAATTTTGCTCAAATCCAATATCTTGTAAACTTTATAAGACAAAACTAGAAGCCCCTCTTTTCTCACTCTTGTTCTCTTACTGCCGTTGTTGGCTATAAAGTTTCAGATTGTATAATAATCATAGTTCCGTTGAGGATGTCATACTTTCCAAAATGACGAACTTAATGTCATTATTTTCGTGAATCTGCTTTTGAATACAATATGACTTCAAAGGGAAACAACACCAAAGTCAGAAAATGAAATATGGGAAACGGTTTATGAAGGCTCTATTATTTTATATATACCCAAGTAATTTGATCATCTGAAAAACTAATCGCCGAACAGGGAAGGTCTTGGTCTTGACTAATGACTCAGAAAACATGTTCATCGTTATCTTAACGTTAAAGATTTCATGAATGAGCGTTTTGAAGAGATTTTTCTGGTTAATTGCTTACTATTTAAGCCAATCTTCAAAAGAAAAGTGTTTGCATAAAAGAAACCGCCGCCGACTAATGAAAGATTATAAAAAAAAAATTGATAATTAGAAAATTTTTAAAATAATTAATGAGTTTCTAAGTTCAAAGCAATCCCTTTATTAATATTATTAAAAAAAAAAAAAAAAATACAAGATAATTTATAATTCATTTGCAAAGTCATTCTAATCAATCAAAATTATTCATTCAATATTTGTCAATTAACTATCATTTCGAATGATTTATATTATAAAAGACGAAGAAATTAAAGAGTACGTTAAATTTAATATAAACATTATTATTTACTTTATATGAAGTTGAATTTGGTAAAAAAAAATCAGAGCAAACCAGTATCTATTTTAATTTTTCTTACTATTAAAAGAGCTTTTTAAAACATGAAAAAATTAAAAAAATTTTCAATTCCTTTTTAGATAAACATTCTGAAAATTAATTTCACGCCAATATTAGTTCACTATTTAAAAAAAGCCTGGCTTTTAATGACACTTCTTTCTCTAATACCTCTTCTCTCAAGTCTCTAGTCCAACTTGATTGTTTATAGAATTTTAATTAAACCTTCGTGAAGAAGACCGTACGAACTGTAATTCTAGTTTTAATTAAAAGCAGGCTCAGGAGTGCTAATTGAAATCAACCCTTGAATCCACACAGGTTCGATTTGAGGACGGTACAAATAACCTAGTATATTAATTATTATTTGTCTTCAACTGTATTTCTTAACGTGTTTTATTAAAAGAAAGGGAGAACATGAACAAGACTAAAAATAAGTTCTCTATCTTTGTGTCATGGTAATTTATCAAAAAAAGAAAGGGGCAGAAATGTAATTTAAGATATAAAATTGAAATTAAATTAAAATTATAGTCATTAATTTGAATTAAATAAAAAAAACTGGAATGTCTAATTCAGAACATGAAAGAAGAGGATTTTTTTAGTTGAATTTATTTTTTTATAAACTTGGGCAAATTTTTACCTTGTAGGCCTGTTAATCCAATATTAGTTATAAAAAAGTGTACCGGGTAAGTGAATATTGAAAAATGTGATAATAATACCTTTCATGTTTATTAATAAGTTTCTTCTCTAGAGGTCCGATTTATCAAGGATAAATTAATGTTTATAGGTCACGCCTATTGAGCATGGATCCACGGATTAGCTCCCCAAACCATGAAAATTTCTCGAAGTTATATTAGATACCAATTAATTTAGAAAAATGAAGACAGGGTCTAAATGGCCTCAAATACTTAAATATATTTAAAAATAAAATAAATTGAATCTTGTATTTATATTCGGTCTTTTTGGTATCTTACTTAGGTCATTTAGACTTAAATATAATCACGATATACCGTATATACCCCAGGCATATCAAGAGTCGCGGGAGCGACTCGTCGCAGAGCAAGGAAAAAGCATTAGAAATCAAAACATTTCTTAATACTACCATTTAGTTGATATTCCAATAGATTCCAATGGCCCATTGCATTTACATAGACGAGTCGTCCCTAATATTATATTATCAAGAAATATATTTTTTTTAAACACTCACACCTTTTTCTCACTCACATTTACAGTCTTTTCGGCCCATTTAAGACTTTTAACGATACTCGTATTTATAATATATTTGGGGTTCAGGCATTCTTATTTAAGCCATTTGGTATCCAAATGGCTTAAATAAAACTGACTGGGGTCTGAAGACAGAAGAAATAATTTAAATCCTTAATAAAAGAAAGGGACGAGAAACAATTTTTTTTTGAGAAACTTTTCTCCTTCTGGGCGAATATCACAAAAAATTTTTAAGGATTATTTTGAGCACAAGTTCGAAAAAAAAATCCTCTCCTAAAAAGAATGGCAGAGGCTCAAAGTTGAGATTTTGCCAATTTGAGGAGGCCAAAAGTTAGTCTCTTAATTTTTTTCTTTCCTTTTTTTCATTCTTTTCTTCAATTTTCAAATTTTTAGACAAATAGGTTTCCCTGTTGGACCGATTTTGATGAAATTAAAAATATAAATAGATACTATCTAAAAAAAACTTTGATCTGACTTTTTGAGAGGACATCAAAATTTCAAATTTGTCCTATCTTTAACATGGCGAAAAGACAATTCTGACCATTGTGCACTCTGATGACGTCATATATGAACAAATCTATTAGGCTAATATTAGTAATTTTCATAAATAAAATTTTTTAGGATAGATCGATTCAGATACAAATAGATTGTCAACCTTAATAAGAATAAGTGCTACCAACAAAAAAAAAAATTCAAACCCTAAAATTTGGTCAAATCCTAAGTTTATCATTTCGAATCGATACCAAACGAAGTATTTACATTAAAAATCTTAAAAATTTATAAAATTAAAAAAATTATTTATAAAATCTTAATTTTTAATAAATCTTTGAAAAATGGAACTGCTAGTGTTTTTAATCGTTCTGTTTAAAATTTTCCAATACATTTTTTTTATTTGAAGAGCAAAAAGCTAAAAGATTTATCTTAAAAATTTTAAACTAAAAAAAGTTTTCAATAGTTATAAAAACAATTTGTTTCGAACAAATTATCAAACGTTATTGCTTCGATTAATCAACAGAAACGAAGTTATGTGTATGTGAATCATATTTTTTATATCAATACTTCCATTTAACTAATAAATTACATAGTTAAATATTTTTTCCCGAGACAAAAAAATTCAAAATATGACATAGATTTTGTATTTTGATTATTAAAAAGTATGATGTTAAAAATATCATCGAGTTAATAATATACTAGTAGGTATAAATCAATATGTTTTTATCTAATTTGAGGGAATCGTTTATATGCTATCCACTATTTTTTTTTTCAAAAAAATTACCTATTGATAGAGAGGTTTTATCTACATATAGTCAGGCAAAAGCAATTTCATTAATTAACCAATATGTTGGTGTCATCACCAATTTTTAATAGAATTTAATTCTGTGATAATTACCGCTTGATTTAAAAGGATTAACTCCCATCTCATATAGTAGTCATTAATGAAGCGTGTACTTGATCCAAAAGTAATTAAACTTCGATTTATTGTGATCGACTGATTATTGTTTAAATTAGTAACAACATATTTCAATTTGCCGAACTCTGCCCTGCTGATCTCATCCCCTGAATAAACATTAGTCTTTGACACCTGTGACAAATCATAATCCGAGGGGAGATCCCATTGAATAATATTTGACAAAGATACTACATTTTTTTTTATTATTTAATCTTATTATAAAAAAAAAGATAATAATATTATAAGGTTTAATGTTGTATGAGATATCATAATCGTTTTAGAGATTTGAAAATTTTCATAGAGGATAAAATGAGTTTTAATTGCTATAAAATGAGAATCAAATCAAGAGGCTGGAATGCAATTCGATAATGAATTTAATTAAAGTTGTTTCACCATAATTAAACAATTTTTAAAAGTGTTTTTTTTTTAACATTTTCTCTTCACAAGAGAGGGATACTCAATTGTGGCCAATTTGACCTCGCGTCCTAATGACTTGAAGCTCGGGAAAGAAGAAAATATTGGAACGGCATTTATATGGATTTTTTAAATTTAGCAGGGTATATTTTCGGCATCTAAGATTAAATAATTAAGAAATAAACTCATTTGGGAAAATAAAAAAAATTTTATTTTTGTTTTTCCCTTCCTATACCTTTGCCGAAAAATCAGCGTAGTTTGAAGAGTTTCTGTCTAGAATTCTCGGCATCATTCAATAAGCTTCAATTTAATTAATTATTATTTATTTTAAACAAATGATACAAACTTTTCATAAGCCTACCTGGAATCTGAACTCACATTCTTTACAAGATTTATATAGGCCGTCTAGGCTTTCTAGTTATATTTTTTTTTTTATTTATTTTTGGGCTAGTTAAATAAAAAATAACATTTTTTTTTTTAATAATCAAATAAACGAATGTTTTTACTTTCTCTTGCCTATATATATATATATATCTGAGAAAATATTGGATTCATGTCAAAAATTCGATGTCGAGATTTTGATGGAAAATAAATAAAAAATAACACTAAAATTTTTACAAAGAATGATAAATTGATTTCGAGTCTACACTAATCTATTTATAAATTTTTAGATAGGCTTATTTAATTAAATTAAAGGCAAGAATTAAAGTGAATGAAAAAAATCCCTTACTTAATTGAAACTAAATCTAGTTAGGCACATTTTCTCATAGGTTTTTACGTTTAATTGAATTATCTCTTATCATGCTTATTAACTGCCAACGGTTGTCTAATGAAGAAATTAGATTAAAACCTAAAAACGGTGAAGAAGAAGAGAGAGAGAGAGAGAAGGAGAGAGTAGGGAGGGGGACCAAAGGTGGGGACTATTTAAAATTCATCTCGCCTAGTGGTGTTATGTTTATGCCTGGAAATTATTAATTGTTATAGCAGGTTTAAATATAAATTATATAGGTCTAACAAGTAAGTGTGATAAAAAGAAAATCTAAAGAAAAAATGGTGATTTAATTTTGTAATTTCAATTAAAAATTATGAATAATCGTTAAGAATTAATAAAATAAGCTTACTATAAAAGAATTTAATATATTATAAACAAAATCTCCGATAAAAGAATGAATTTATTAAATCAAAACAGTATATGTATATTCTATATACAGTACCTATATATTGTAGTTTCAAGTTGACAGAGCTGAAGCTGGATCGTTTTTTTTTTATGAAATTGGAAAAAACTAAAGAAGCACAACAGTAAAAGAAAAGTAGCCAAATTTTACCAAAGATGAGACCTAGCGTAATTTTGGTACCGGAAATGGTATTTATTATAAAATTTGAAAAAATTCGTTAGAGCCGTTTTCAAGAAATGAAATTGCTCGTTTTATAGTAAAAATAAAATTGCTTATAAAGAATATAATTAATTTTTTTTTAATAAATAATAAAATTTAATTTTAATTTTATTTTATTAATGAAAATAACTTTCATTCCGGTTTATAATTAAAATAGTCTATATATTATAAAAATAATGATGTAAATTTTAACGATAAATATATCCATATAAACAGAAAATTTAAATTGTTTTTGGAAGTGTATTAAAAAAAGTTAACTGGTATACATGTATGTATCCAGTAAGAAAGAACAATAAACTGAATCAATAAATGTAATGAAAATCTAAATTAACAAAGTTTTTATTTATTATACAGTATTATTACACGTGTATATTAAAGAGATAAGAGAAGCCAAATGTTTGTGTTAATTTAAATAGAAGGTAGGGGTTCAATAATTTGTAAGTTATACAGGTATTACAAAATAAAACAAACAAAATTTGGAAAATGAGATTTAAATGTGATTAGGTACAATCAGAGGTCCTTAAAATTAAAAAAAAAAAAAAATACCCAAATTTTGTAGGCAAAATATTTCTAAATGCCAAGGCTCAGCGACTCTCTCAGAGAGCTAGACGCATGGAGGTCTATTGTTTTAGTATTGTATAAAAAGAATATCTGATGGAACATGACAACTGATAATCAGTTTGAATCGGCAAACTCTTTACAAATTAAAAAGACGAAGTTAGCTAAAATAATTAAATAAATAACAAATTTTTATTCTCTTAATCGAGGCAGTCAAATATTTAATAATGGTGTTGAGTTTCTAATTAGAAATTAAGCAGTTAATCGACATAGTGATATTAAAATATTTGACAATAATATTAATAGATTTTAAAAAATCCGGTGTTACTGTCGCACAGGACTCAACTTTCTCTTATCTTTGGTAATCGAAAGTTGTGTTCTGTGCTTGTCACACCAGATTTTTCGTGTCGAGATATATTTAGTTCCGCCGATATATTAGGATTCAAGATGTAAAATTCATTAGTATGTACCTACTGTCGGAAACTAAATACATATATAGAGGTAAGAAAAAGTAAAAATGAAAATTTTTATTCTCAACTGCATTTTGCCTATGAAATTCTGAGATTATTAAAAAAATCTGGTGTGACTGGCGCACAGCACACAACTTTCTCTTACCTTCGGTAATCGAAAGTTGTGTTCTGTGCTTGTCACACCAGATTTTTTGTGTCGACATATATTTAGTTCCCGACAGTACGGAACATATGAATTCAGATGTAAAATTTATAAGTATGGGAAAATATTTATATTTTGTTACCATGGCAACCATTTCTCCTATCTTCCCTATGAAATACAAGAGTAAAGTGGTCTTCAGAAGATTTCAATTGCAAAATGAGAATATACATTTTAAAGAGCATCTAAAAAATAATTGATTTTTGAATTTAAAAAAAAATCGTTGGAGCAAATTTTGAGAAAATCGAAAAAAACTGAAAAAGTACATCAGTAAAGTACTAGTACTCTTTGGCCGATTTTGATTAAAAGCTTATTTTTCCGGTCCCGGGGGGTGTTTAACTTAAATATAAAATTTCAACCTGTAGCTCAATTCCTTCATGCTTAAAATTGAACACACACCCACACACCCACCCACACCCCACAGACAGACCATGTCGCGAAAACCACTTTTTTGGATTTAGGGGACCTCAAAACGTGAAGATCCATCAAAATCTCGACATTGAATTTTTGACATGAATCCAATACTTTCTCTCTATATATATATTACATATATACATAGGTAAGAGAAAGTAAAAATCTCATCAAATTTGGGGCAGTAGTTTGCGAGTTCTACGCAATTCAATATGCAAATTTTTTATTTTTTATAACATATATAAATTAGGGCTTAAGAGAATGGCGAGCGGAGGGGAAGTGGCGCCTGCACCTCCCCTCCAGGCATTGTCGCCGGCGAGAGATGCTATTTTTCAAAATAGCAATTAAACCCGTTTTCATTTCTAAAAACATTCTAATATCTCCATCGCAAGTCTATCGTCTATATCAGCGGTTCCCAACCCGCCCGCCCAGTTGTGGGCCGCGGGCTGATTGTAACTGGGCCGCGGACTTCTAAGGAAATATAAAAATTATATATATACATTAGGGTGTCTCAAAAAAACCAACTAATTTTTTTTTCAAGTCTCGTATGAAAATATGTTAGTTTATCATGTTTTAAGAGGGAACAAAAAATTCAAACAGATTACTGAAAATATACCATTACTATATAATTTTCAATAACTTGCTATTTTGTAAATTAAGGTTACAGGTACGATAATTTAAAACTTAAAACATGATAAACTAACGTACAATATTTTCATACGAGATTCGAAAAAAAAATTAGTCAGTTTTTTTGCGCCACCCTAATATACACTGGGCCCCAATGTTTTTTTTACGGAAAAAGTGGGCCGCGCATCAAAAAAGGTTGGGAACCACTGGTCTATTTGAATAAGTCATTCACTAGGTCCAGAGAGAAGAATCTGGTTTGTTGTTAAGTTACAACAAATAATGCTCTCTCTTGGATGGGAGAGAGAAATAATTAATCGTATAAAACGAACTAGTCGTTAAAGTAGTTAAAGTATTTATTTTTTTTATAGCGCTATTAATTATTCTCTTTTCAATATTCTCTCGATTTTAAAAAATAATTTTTTTTCTCCCTTAGAATGCACATACATTTAATATATTTATAAATTTTACATCTTGAATTCTAATATATCGGCGGAAACTAAATATATCTCGACACGAAAAATCTGGTGCGATCATTAACAGCAGATTTTTTGGATTGTGGGGACCTCAAAACGTGTATATCCATCAAAATCTCGACATCAAATTTTTAATTGTTACAATGAAGAATTATTGTTTGTTACTATGGTTTGTTAATATCATTTTAGAATGAGATAAATTAATTAAAGAGAATAGTATTTGAAAAAAAAATATATATTTTTGTTATATCATAACATTTTAATAAATATATAGGTAAGAGAAAGTAAAAACCGCTTTTAATGAAATAATAAATTCTTAAAGAATGATAATTATTAAGATTTGTAATTTAGATGGAAAATATACTAAGATTTAAGATAAAATACAAATTAATTGCATGGGGCTTGTTCATAGAATTAAACTTTTAACTGGCTGTATATTTCAACAGCGAACCTAAAGAAGTCGTCTTGCCTTGTAACAATTACATTATCATTTAAATTATTTTAATTACCAAAAGATCTTGTATACATGAAGAAGAATGCAAAGGGAAAAGGATAAGAAAATGGGAGTAGTATTTCAAATTAATTCGCCCGTAGCCACTTTAGTGCCTTCTGAACAAAAACAACTTTCTTATACTTTGCAAATCATTTATTTATTCAATTATAGCATTACACTATTAGAATAAATATTTTTGAATTTAATAAAAGAAGACTGTGGATAAAACAAAATGTATTTGGTTTTGATACTGAAATTTGTTTGAAATTAAATAATATATTGTGATATTTTGATTGGGTATATTTGATGCCCTCAAAACTCGAGTATTCTCCAAGTCTCTTCATCAGAAAAATGTTGCTACTAAAAATTTTAATTATACTAGGTAGACCCTCTGTCTTCTTTTTAAATATACATATATATATATATGTATATTTTTTTTAATAAGTAATAGGATGTACAATATTATGAAAAATTATTTGTTTAATAAAAATTTTCAAATTTAAAATCATCTAAATATATTGAAGATATAGAGGTGGAGGGGGGGGGGGTAACTTTTTATTATTATTATTATTTGAAATTCCTATCGGGATCCCCTTACCTTTATATTTACATATTGCTATGAGAAAAATTAAAAAAAAAAAAACCTATCTGGATATTCCTATGAGGACCAAAAGAAAATTTAATTACTGGTGTATGACAATTTTTGTAATTTTTCTTTTGAGATATAATTATTTAATTATTATACATAAATGACTTTGATTTTTCATAAGGAGTGATAAAATCCAAAGCTTTTCAATGTGAAAATTTTGTATTTTCAGTAATTTCTTGAGCCTCTTTTTTTTGGAGAGGGGGAGAGAATATTTTTTCTTTCCATAACGTTCTCTATAAATCTGCTAAATTTCACTTCGAAATTCGAACGGGAAGTTGGTCAATTAGAGCGTGTCAGATAGACGAACCCTCCGCAATTATAAGTATATATAAATTAAGGTTGTTCAGAGTATCCCGTAAGTCATTATAGAATCTAATTTATTTTTTAAATAAAATGCAAAATTTGAATGCATAAATTCTTTATTATAATTTCGTCGTGATCTATCATAATTTATTTGGCAACATTGCATTTATCAGCTGTTTATTTTAAAGTCATCAATTTTATTTTATTTAAAATATTATAATGATTAATGCAAATCAGTTTAAATACAAAGGACAATTTGCGAGAAAAAATATCGTAAAATGGAAAAAAATACATGAAGAACGATTTCATAGGCAATATAAAAATATAGACGTACAATTAATACCAAGTAGGCGGAGGATCATCGATTTGGAAATGCTAGGAAAAAACTGAGGGGGGGGAGGGGTGTGCATACTTAAAATAAAAAGTCAAAAAATAAGGACCACCCTAACTAATATTTATTTATAGGCCTATGTTAAAATTTTTTCTGCTTCATTTTCTTTTTAGAAATTAAAAAAAAAAATTATTTTTTTTTTCATTAAAAAAAAAATATAATAATAAATAAATAAACTCAGAGGAATACGCAGAAGTAATTACAATCAAAAGTTAAAGCGTTTAATTTTATGCGACCTCGCCAAATTAGTTTGAGTCACGTGACTTCCTTATGTTTAAATATGGCCAAAATGACTTTCGTGAATTTTTTTGATTTTCTTGTTAAAATATCTTTAAAAGCCCAAGGCAGAAACTTTTGATTTTATTTTTAAAGTATTCTACGGAAGTTAATTGATAAAATGTAAGCTTTTTTTTATCTATTCCAGGAGTGGCTACATAATTCGATATGTGTGCGTTTCGTTGACATTCCCCATAGACTACATAACTGTCTTACAACCATATATATTAATATATATTTTTGTTTTTTAATTGACAAGGATAAAATATAGCTTTCGATTCCGACGAGACGAAAAAAATGAATTTTTTTTTTATTTAAAATAATTTTTTCTAAGAGTTCATTTTTATATCTAGAGCTACTTAACGATTTTCGTTATCTTTTGAAAATGCAGCACTTTTTTTTTAGTTAAGAAAAAAAAACAACTATCATACATCATCATTTTTGCCTTTAGCGAAACTCAATTGAATAGCAGCTTGGTAAAGATATTCAAATTTTTTCTTTTTTATCTAATTTTGCCAAATAATTTTCATAACTCCATTAACTCTTTTGTGAACATCTTTTTATTTAAAGAAAAAGCATCTTGAGTAAGTTTATTCAACCATTAAAAAAAATGACTATTAATCCGTGATGATGAATATTTTAACTAAACTTTGAACTAGATAATGAGAAAATTCAAATTATATTTAGCCAATATCTTTGTTTGAATAGGTTGAAAACTAATTATTGAAAACTAATATACTCGAAAGGACGAGAAAATGCGTCCTTTTATATTACATTTAATCAAATTTAATTATTAATTAATTATAAGATAATATCGTATAGAAATTATGAATTTAAATTTTTAACTTTCCTGATTTTATAAATGTATAATATAATACCCACATAATTTATAATGTTAATTTTCATAAGACGCCCATCCTTGTTGAATTATTTAAATTACCTTAATATCCATATTAAATGACTAGTGAATTATTGATATTTGTCAAAATGTCATTTTTTATATTTTGATAATAAAACTCAACCTTTTTGGTCTTTTTCGGCCATTTAGACCCTGTACCTATTTATTTCAATTGATTGGTATCCAAATAAATTTTGTCGCCTAGAACGGGATGCGAACTCGCGACCCTTGGTACAAATGGTCAGCATGCTAACTACTACACCAAGGCCCGAGGGCAAAACTAAACTTTTAAATCATTTATTTTAACGATATAAGCAAACTTTCATGATTTCGTAAATGAAATAAGTACGATGTTGAAACTCAAGCTGTAAAGCAGCGTTTCCCAACCTTTTGAAGTCCACGGCACCCCAAAGGTGCGTTGGGAATAATATTACACACTAGCGGCACCCTTCCTTTTTTTTCCCTATCAAATCGAAATTTTTTTCCACCCTGGGGCAAATTTTTTTCCCCTTGCGTGAAATTCATTTGACCTTTTTTTGGCAAAGCTTAATTTTTTCCGATCTACGGAAAATTTTGCCGCTTCCATTTTAACCATTTGACCTTTTTTTTTTAGCAAAACTTTATTTTTTCGCCTCTTTATTTTTTTTTTTTTTTATCTAAATATCTCGCGGCACCCCTTAGGCATTCTCGCGGCACCCTTGGGTGCCGGGGCACACCGGTTGGGAACCACTGCTGTAAAGGATTCATAATAATATTAAGGAAATTAGTTCAATTTTTTTTTTCACCTCTAACTGAAAAAAATTTTTTTTTGAGTTTTCGTAAATTTATTCAATTTTTTTTTTATCCGGTTTTAGTTAACTTTTTTGAGCCCTTAAAATTTTCAATAGTTATACTTTAAAAGAGATCATAATCTGAAACTTATAAACCATCTCTCTCATCCCCCCCCCCCCCGCCCAGCCTTCACTTCCCAAATCTTAATTTATAAATATTTTAAATGTTGAAAATGGTTTTTGTTCAGAGTGGTCCACAGGGGAATTAAATCCTCCCCAGAAAACTCATAAAAATAAATATTATAATAACCTATTATTATAATAAAAAATAGAAACAAAATTATTTAAAAAATATTAAAATGTTATCAGCGAGCTGTTATAAAATATAATAAAAATTAAAATAATCGTTTGTCCGGTTCATGGAAACCTCCTCCGAAATTTTCTCAATACAGCTCTGTCTATGCGTATCAACTTAAATAGACCTAATCTAAACTGTTCATTGGTATTCTAAGAATAAGAATAAAACCTTAGCCATAAAGTTTTTTTTTTTTTTTTTTTTTGATATACCCCCTCTCTACCCAAATGAATAAAAATTAAAGAATATAAAATATTTTTTATAGCGAATTTCAAAAATCATTTTCTTTCCACTTATTTTTGAGGTCTTTTTCGACATTTTGACTTCTCTATTTATTTTAATTAATTGGTAGCCAATTCAATTGAAATATTTTTTTTTTTGCCTGGGACGGAATGCGATCCTTCGAACTCTAGCTATCAACAAGCATTTAAAATGTTAACACTAAATTTTATCTATATATTTTTAAATTTGAGATATATTTTTTTTTTTTTTTCAAATTTTGAGGGAGCGGGATTGGACCTTCTTGATTACTTCCTGATAAGAATTACATATATCTGGCAAAGGTTTTAAATCGCTTATTATTTTCAACCATTCTCTCTTGGTATTTAAAAATGTTTGTTCACTTTTCCCAAAGGACTCGATTTTTTTTTTTGTTATCGGATTCCATCGTTAAAAAGTTGAAAAGAAGTCGCTTAAGTAAATGAATGACTGGCGATAATGAATGTCTTATCAAAACTCCTCATGGCTTGTCTAATTGCCAAGGAGTTTAGTTAATTCAGTTATAAAATGGACTTTATTGCTTTCATTTAAGTAACCCTCTCGTAAAATGTTTCAGGCGTCTGGTTCCTCTGTTAAACAGTCCAGGGTGGGCCTTAATAACTATATATTTGGCATTAAACAGCTTGGCCCAAAAAGAACAAGGCGGACCTTCAGCCTACCTCGAAATATTCTCTAGCCTGGATTTTTTATTAGGTCTCAGTAAAAAAATCTATCTCCTTTTTCGTTCTACCTTCCGCCTTCCAAATTCGCTTTTTTTCTCAAGGGGTGAATGTAAAAAAAAACTCAATCTAAATTTAAATAGGAAAAAATATTATAATAAAAATTTCAAAGAAAAAAGAGAACAGAAATATAAACAAGTTCGAATATATAAAACTACAATGAGAATAATAATGCGAAGAAAGATAAGTGCTTAGTTACGCCACCTGGTTTATATAGAAGCCTATCAGAGTTTTGAACTAATAACACTTAAAAAAGAAAATAAAATATGATAAATAAGTTGTCTGATGTCTTATGAGAGAAACAAAAATAAACCATCAGATAAAGATAAAAAATGCCTTTGAGAGATAGAGTGGAAAAAATATAAGAATAATATATTGTCAGGCCAAGAGAAATCGCTGTGGTTAAGCACAACAAAGTGTGGTTTGTATTTGTTGGGTGGCCGGGAAGAACGTGAAGACGTTATTAGAAATCCAAAGATTTATTTATCCGATTACTGGAAATGTGAAGTGGAATAGTGTCAAGGGCTGAAAACAAAAAAAAAAAATTGGGAACAATAAATAAGCTTTTATTTTATTGTCGCTTTAACAAATTTAAATAAATAAATAAAAGTTGAGAATAAAAAAGAAAAAAAAAAAAAAGGTTAAATCTAAAGAGGAATGAAGTAGGTCACTTTGGAAGATAAAGGAATATTTTAAACAAGCTTAAATTCGATTCAATGCTATAATCCGGTGAGACAAAGATAATTTCATAATAAAAAATTTGGTGTGACTGGACGCACAGCACTGTATTACCTTTGGTAAGAGCCATTTGGTATCCATATGGTTTAAATAAAATCATCGGACTGCCTGGGATCCGAACCCGCGACCGATGGTATACAAGACCAGCACGCTCACCGCTACACCAAGCCCGAGGGCAAAATTCAAGATGTAATAAAATTTATAAGTATGGGAAAATATTTATATTTTGTTATCATGCCAACCATTTCTCCAATCTTTCCTATGAGGTATAAGAGGTACTTCAAACAGTTTTGAGAGCAAAATGAGAATATACATTTGAAAGTGCATCTAAAAAATAATTGATTTTTGAATTTTAATCAAAATCGTTAGAGCGAATTTTGAGAAAATCGAAAAAACTGAAAAGTACATCACTAAAGTACTAATACTCTTTGGCCCATTTTGTTCAAAAATTTCGTATCACGTGCCAGAGGGGTACCTAACTTAAACATAAAATTTCAACCTCCTGGCTCTTTTCGTATTTTGTTCCAGGGGAATGTCTAACTTAAATATAAAATTTCGACCTTCTAGCTCAATTCCTTTATGCTTAAAATTGAACACAGACCGACAGACACACAGTCCACGTCGCGAAAACCACTTTTTTGGATTCAGCGGACCTCAAAACGTGTATATCCATCAAAATCTCGACATCGAATTTTTGACATGATCGCAATACTTTTCTCTCTCTATATTAACATATATAGAGGTAAGAGAAAGTAAAAATAAAGTTGTGGCCTGTGCATTCTAAGAGAGAAAAAAATTATTTTTTAAAATCGAGAGAATATTGAAAAGAGAATAATTAATAGCGCTATAAAATAAATAAATACTAGTCGTTTTATATGATTAATTATTTATCTCTCCCATCCAAGAGAGAGCCTTATTTATTGATACTTTACAACAAGTGAAATCATTCTCTGTGGGCTTAGAGAATGACTTCTTCATATAAACGATAGATTTGCAAAGGAGATATTGAAATTTCTTAGAAATGTAAACGGATTTGTTATTTCCAAGAATAGAAGCATCTCTCCCCGGCGACAATGCCTGGAGGGGAGGTGCAGGCGCCACTTCCCCTCCTCTCGCCATTCTCTTAAGGCCCAATTAATATTCGTTATAAAAAATAAAAACTCTGCATCTTAAATTGCTTAGAACTCGCAAACTATGGCACCAAATTTGATGGGATTTTTTTTAATAATCTCAGAATTTCATAAACAAAATGCAGTTGAGAATCAAAATTTTAAAAATTTTCATTTTTACTTTCTCTTACCTCTATATAAGTATTTAGTTTCCGACAGTACGGTACATAAGATTTTCAAGATGTAAAATTTATAAGTATGGCAAAATATTTATATTTTGTTACCCTGGCAACCATTTCTCCTATCTTTTCTATGGAATACAAGAGTAAATAAAATTTTGTCCAAATCGTCTCCTTTTCTTTGGCATCCCAGCTCTAAATTAGACAAGTAACCACTTGAAGTTTAACAGGTTGACGCTTTTGAAGTCTATAGACGTCCAGTTCTCGTTGATACATGTGCAAATGACGTCTATAGACGTCTTACATTATAATTAATATAAATGAATGCAGATAAAGCAAATATTGATTTTAAATTTATTTTCTTTGAAATTCTTCAATATAAATAATTGTAATAATTAATTTTAATGAATAAATAATTAAATAATAGGAATTTTATACTTAAATTTCATAATAAATATAATGACATTCTTCATATTATTATTGATAAAGTATTTCTTAAAAAAATAAATAATTAATTAATTTTATTTCATAATTAGGAGTCGTTCTATCTAACATTTTTTTGAAAAAATTTCTCCACCAGAAAATTTAAGGCGTAAAAAAGTGTATCGTCCGGAAAAAACATCCATTTGTCGCAAAATGCTTTTGATAAAAGTTTAATTGTCTAATTATATTATATATTTAAAATCAAATTTTATGTTGATAAGAAATATTTATTGCTTTTTATTTAAAATTATGAAAAATTAGTTTTAAATCTATATAGATGCTTTGCAAATTTGGTGGACGTCTATGGAAGTCGTTTGTCTTTCAGAGCTCCGTGTCTTTTGATAGACAAATGACGGCCATAGACGTCCTTCATATTTTTTAGAATATTAGTCAAATAATAATATAATCAGATTTTGTGAATGTGATGTCTAGATAAAAACCCCCCAAAACTAACTAATTCTGCAAAAAAAAATATTGTGCTTTTCTCAACCTCACTAAAATAAAAATGAGCGTCAACGTGTTAAAACAAATATAATTTTCAATTAAAAAAGAAATAAGAATATAGAATGAGGAATAATACATTTTGAACAGAGCTGGAGAAAAATGTTTACTAACAAGTATAAAAAAAGTTGAGAGAATCCTATGAAATATTGGAAACGCCGTATTTTAATATCTTCTTATGAACTCCGAAATTAAAAAAAAAATTCTCTATTGAATATTATTATGTACTCGTATGCTAAAAAAAAAGCTAGTCTATATACAAAAATTACATATAGGCCTACATTAATTTGTTTGCTTTTTTGAGGGCCTTTTATTAAAATTATTTATCCTTGTAAATTAACCACTTGAATTATAAATAAAAATAAAAAATTATCTCTTTATACAGAATTCTTTTTGATTAGCTATATATTTTATCTTTTACATCTTTTATAAAGTCCTTTTGAAAATGTATACACCTTAAATTCGTTAAAAATAAAATAGAAATTATTAAAAAATTCCGTCAACGATGATCATTAATAATAAAAGAAGAGAATTAAATTATTTGAACCGCAATGTCAACGTTAATTAAATAAAAAAAAATTCTTCAAAGAGATAAAATAAAAATATCTTTTTATCTCAAATTCCCAGGAAGTATAGATACTCGTATAGTTAGCAGCCTATTCAAGTATTGCGGTAGCAGCCTAGGGCTCAGAGGTGAGTATTCAATTTGTTTATTTTTGCAGACAAGGAAGGAAAAAAAAGAAAAATGTCGTATTAGTGTGAAAAAAGGTCGAACGAAAAAAATGTGGAATGTTTACATTACGTAAGCAAGGGGGTTGGTTTAGCGATTTGCTCATTATTGGGGACAAGGGGGCGTCTAAAATTGTCAAAATTCTTGAACCTTAGGCTTGCTTAAGAAGAACGGGGAAATTTTAGTAGCTTGGATGATATGCTTATTTTATAAATTATTTAATATGCGATGAATCCTCTGCATTTAATCGAATAAAATTCAGAAAGCACCTTCATAATTCATTAAAACAATTAAAATTTAAAGAATTTAATTAAAGCAACAGACTTTAAACAAATGCGCCATTCTCTCTCATTAATATTGAAATCATGTAACCAGCAAAGCTGTAAGATAAGCTATAGCTAAAAAAAATAATTTATTTTTAGTTTTATCCTTGCTGTAATATTATTTTTGGGATTATTAGAAAAACAATCACTCTTCTGCTTTATTATAAAAACTAATTTATTATGGAAACAAAGAGATTATTAATTTTTTTGTGAAAGAGTAGTCTATTCATAATCTTCTTGTTTATGTAGAAGAAAATCAGGAAATATATTATTATCAAGTTCTTGCTTGCATTTTGAAAAAATTAATTTTTTTTTTAAAGGAATTTTTGCACAATTGCAGTTTCGATCTAATCATATGATCTTATTCAGGTATTAAAATTTTTAAATTATCACCTCAACTATAAACTATAGTAAAATAATAATTGTAAACAAAATTGTTCTTTTCAGCATTTTAAAAAACTTTTACCGAAAAATATTTTTTGTATTTTTTACCCTATTTAAAAGAAAATAAGCCTAGTAACAGATTGGAGCAACAGTTTCAGTTAAACCATGCCAAGCACAACGAAACCTCGGGTGGGTGGCCTTGAGAAATCAGCGAGTGGAACGTACCCCGGTAGCCATAGATTCATGTTATTTAAATAAATTTAGCCTATAAATATAAATATTTTGCCATACTTATACATTTTACATCTTGAATTCCAATGTTACCTACTGTCGGAAACTAAATATATCTCAACACAAAAAATCTGCTGTGCGGCCAGTCACACCAGATTTTTTATAAATGCGTATAGTCTTATTGAAATTTAAAATATCATTAAAAGGGAGTTTTTAAAAATTAAAGAAAGTTTCTCATTATAATAAAATGTTAATATTTCATATATAAAATATGATAATGTGTAGTTTTAAAAGCATATAATAAAATAGTCAATTTTGTTTAAAAACATAAATAATTACGTTATTCGTCATAACTAAAAGATATAGTTGTTCATTTAATGGATGCTCATCATTATTAAAATTTACATCCAGAGGGATAATATTAGTTATAAATTTGAATTTTAATATTATATTTAACTGGTAACCTATCAGAATCAGGTTCTCTAATAAAATATTATGCAAATCAATATATTTTAGATAACCTGAGTGCTCGTTCTAAATTCTCTGCTTCATTTACTATTTAAATTCCATCTGGCTTTTTCCAATATCCTATCAATAATTGTAGCGTAAAACAACGGTCATTAAATTTTTAATTAACGAAAATATATTTTTTATACTATATGGTAATATAGGGATGTAAATGCCACCTTCATAAAACTATAGATAAAGTCGTGTTCAACTATAAAAATCGCATAAAAATAAAGATAAAAGGGAATTTCCAGAGGATCGATGATTTTTGAAAGAGATGCTAAGAAAGAAGAGGTGAAATGAAGTTGGGTGATATGGTGGGATGGAGGAAAATTGCTCTGCCGCCCCAATGGAGAATAAATACAAAAATCGCTTTGAAAAAAAAGAACAAGTACGAGCTTTCGGGAAATTTTTTAGATCAAAGTCGTTTCTTGTTTGTTTCCTTGTCATGTTTGATCCAGAGTTAGCCTAGAGATCATTCTAATTGTATTCAAAGGTGATGTTTTTATTTTATCCTTGAAATAAGAAATGAAAACAACTATAGATACATACCCAAAATAAAAGTTGACAATCTGCCTGGGCTCAAAATCTAGAGTCGGCATAAATTCGTTCGCTTTTGCTTAGTAGGCAATTCATATAACTAATACCTTCCTATTTATTTCAATTGAAATAATTTTTTTTCGTATGGGACGGGTTGTGAATATTATATTTATTTAAACAGTTGATTGATTTCAGAAATAGATCTTGTTTTGCCCCATCAGTTTCGAGAAAAATATTTTACTAAATTCGTCATTTGAGTTGTCTATCTTCCATTGACTAGACATGAACAAATTGAAGGAGTCGGCAGTAGACATTGATAACCCCCAATTATTACAAACCCTACTTTTAAGCACCATCAATTGACCAAAGGTATGTAGGCCTACTATTTATACAAATTGTTTCTCAGCCTCATATTTCCATTAGAGTGCTCTGACAGTAGCAAAAAAAAACTTCCTATTGTTTTGTTTGTTTTCAAAGTTTAAAATTGAAATATCTCAGAACTATATAAAAGAAATTTATACCGTCGACGTTTCGAGCACTCGTCACGTTCTTCGTAGGAACACAGACTGTTATAATTAGGGCTCGGATTTATAGGCACTGAAAATCTTTAAAATAGGCAGGCAACTAAGCACTAAAAATTATTAAAATAGGCACTTAAAAAGGCATTTATTGTAAAAATAAGCACTTAAAAGGCATTATTTAAGAATATTAAAAAAATTTAAAAAATTGATGTCTTATTTTTGGTAATCTGGTGTGACTGGTCGCACAGCACACAATTTTTTCTTAATTTCGGTAATTTAAAGGCGCATTCTGTACTTGTTGGCCAGAATATAGGCCTAAATACAAATCAAATTTTCATTAAAAATAATATTTTTTTTTTTTTTTTTTTTTCGGAAAAAAGTTTTTTTTTTCAAATCTCGGGGGGGGGGGGAATTACACCTTTTACCCTCCCCCTCCTTGAAATATTTTCTTGATAATTCAAAAAAATTTTAAATTTAGACTATGTATAGCTCGTAAAAAAATGAAATTGGCTATTTGAACTTAAAATAGGCACTAAAAAAGGCATTTATAGATGAAATAGGCACCAAAACCCAGAATCGGCCAAAATAGGCATTATAGGCACTAACAAATGCCTCTTACTTTATTCAGAATTTCATGAAACGTATACATATCATATTGGCCATGGGCGTACCCAGCGAGGGGCAGAGGGGGCAGCTGCCCCCCCCCCTAGAAGCAACAAAAAAAAAATTAAATGTTTATGAAGTGATGAAACGAAACAAAATTGGTGGATGGCGACGGGGAATAATTCTTTTTGTTAGGACTCGAGGGTTTTTAGGCCTTTAATTCGAAGGCTTTATCCCTCTATAAAAAAATTGCTATGTCACAATCTGGACGACCATGATCTGCCCCCCCCCCCCGGACGACCATGATCTGACCATGCCCCCCCCCCTAGTTTTGACCCTGGGTACGCCCATGATATTGGCCTAAATTTTAAGCCATAAATTAAAAAAAGGCAAATAGGGCGAAATCCGAGCCCTAGTTATAATAAATATGAAAATATGAATTTATATTTGAGAATATTTTTTTTCGCACTAAAGCCTTAATTTTATTATCGACACAATCATTCAGACATAGTGAATAAATAAATTATAAAATTACCACCATTTGGTTTAAATATATTTTCAGGAATATGATCTATGCCCACTCTGCTTGGCTTTTGAAATTAAAAATGAATATATTTGTTTAGTCTTTTCGGCAGTGGCGTAGCGAGAGGGGGGCAAGGGGGGTCATCATGCCCCGGGCGCTACTCACAAAGGGGCGCCAAACAAATTCGCAAAACAAAAAATAATTTTAATGTTCGGGAAAAAAATTAAAAAAATTTTCCGCGTGACGGAAAAATTTGGTTCCGCAAAAAAAATAAAATTTTTCCGCAGGAAGGGGGAAAAATTCCGCAAAACTTAGCCCACTTAGGTAAAATGATTTTAACAGCAGGGCAAAAAATTTTCCGCAGGCAAGAAAATTTTTGAGTTCTATATACGCCCCTGTATAATGTTATGGTTTTCGAATGCGGGGGTGTGTTGTGCCCCGGGCGCGAGTTAAGCTCACTACGCCACTGATTAAGAATCTACTTTTGTTATTTTTGTATCTCAATTATTTTTCGAGTTATACTCAAAAAACGATACAAAATTTGAGAAGGCTTAATATCATTAAACATAAAAGGTAGAAGATATTTAAGATATCGTATAAATTTTGTATTTAATGCAGATAACGAATCAATAAACACAAATTTTATATCTTTTTTAGTTTTTAGCAAATTTACGAAAATTCAAGCAAACATAGATGTGACTCTCTCTTATAAAATAGAGCAAACTAGTAATTGACATAAATGTGTAAGATTCAGGATTTAGTGCTGATTCTAATGCACTATTCACTATTTATATATGTTGAATAGTTTTTTTATTATTTTGAAAAAAAAAAATTCATCTGTCAAAATTAATTAAAATCGATTTTTTATTATTTTTAGGACATTCCTTGGCCAAAAATGGATTGTTTTAGTTAGAATATTTTATATTTTAATTTATTCAATCAACATCAAGCCCTAAATGTGTTTATTTAATTAAAAAACAATAAATTAGAAAATATTGGCGGGAGTTGACATTCCAAGTCGTGAGTGTCATCAACAAACCCTCATTTTATGTGGGCGTAGCTAAATAGAAAAATTCCTATGGCTTTATAATTGATTCAAGAGACCAATTTTGCATTTTGCCTCAAATCCGTGAATAAATAAGAGAGATTTAGCGATTTTTTGAAAAGCGATCTCGCGCAAGGCGAAAGGCTTAGACAAGAGTTACGCAAGTCTCCCTGGCTGGTCTCTGGGCGCCGATCGAATTGGAAAAAAAATTTGATGCTCTTCCATTAGTTGAAATAATTGTCGAATTGATTGATTTCATCTGTTTATACTCAAATTTTATAAAATTTAATTCTAAAAATGACTATAAAATCTTATAATGTTGTTAAATTAAGGGATCTTAAAATTTTTACTTTCCCTTACCTCTATATACATGTACTTTTTCAGTTTTTTTCGATTTTCTCAAAATTCGCTCAAACTATTTTGATTAAAATTCAAAAATCATTTATTTTTTAGATGCTCTTTAAAATGTATATTTTCATAAAAAAAAAAAACATATAACCAAGTATTTATTAATTTAAATAAGCGAAAAATGTAGGTACCGCCGGAGTTGCACCACGGATCTTGTCGATTTACAGATGGTAAATCGACAAGATCCGTGGTGCAACTCCCGCGGTACCTACATTTTTCGCTTATTACAGATTTACAGATGGTAAATCGACAAGATCCGTGGTGCAACTCCCGGCGGTACCTACACGCTTATTATTTCGCTTATTTAAATTAATAAATACTTGGTTATATGTTTTTCATAATTACCTCATGGACCAACACATGATATATATAATTCTTTATGTATATTTTCATTTTGCCCTCAGAATTGTTTGAAGCACACTTTACTCTTGTACTTCATTGGAAAGTTAGGAGAAATGGTTGCTATGGTAACAAAATATAAATATTTTTCCATACTTATAAATTTTACATCTTGAAAATCGAATGTGCCGTATTGTCGGAAACTAAATACATGTCGACAAAAAAAATCTGCTGGGCTTGTCACACCAAATTTTGTATACATGTTGTGGGTTGTTTATAAACAACGAGCTAGTAAAATAAAATTAACAAGTCTCATAAATTGAAAGCTGAATTTTACGTAAAAAGAGGACAAAATTTCATCCAATTCTGATATGATATGAAATTTTTTTTTTTTTTTAGAGCGAGTCCTTTGAGAAAAATTGACTCTGCGAGCGCTAATTTAACGAAACCATTGGATCTAGAAGGCTAGAAATTTTATATACATGTAGGCAAAAAAAATCTGGTGTGACTGGCGCACAGCACACAACTTTCTCTTACCTTCGGTAATCGAAAGTTGTGTTCTGTGCTTGTCACACCAGATTTTTTGTGTCGACATGTATTTAGTTCCCGGCAGTAGGGAATATTTGAATTTAGATGTAAAATTTATAAGTATGGGAAAATATTTATATTTTGTTATCATGGCAACCATTTCTCCTATCTTTCCTATGAAACACAAGAGTAAAGTGGTGTTCAGAAGATTTCAATCGCAAAATGAGAATATACATTTTAAAGAGCATCTAAAAAATAATTGATTTTTGAATTTAAAAAAAAATCGTTGGAGCAAATTTTGAGAAAATCGAAAAAAACTGAAAAAGTACATCAGTAAAGTGCTAGTACTCTTTGGCCGATTTTGATTAAAAGCTTATTTTTCCGGTCCCGGGGGGTGTTTAACTTAAATATAAAATTTCAACCTCGTAGCTCAATTCCTTCATGCTTAAAATTGAACACACACCCACACACCCACCCACAGACAGACCATGTCGCGAAAACCACTTTTTTGGATTCAGGGGACCTCAAAACGTGAAGATCCATCAAAATCTCGACATCGAATTTTTGACATGAATCCAATACTTTCTCTCTATATATATATTACATATATACATAGGTAAGAGAAAGTAATACAGTGAATATAGATCTATGATCCTTTTTACTCTCATCTGATTGGCTAATCGGATGGTGAGATATAATGAAAAAATAAATGTTTAAATATTAAATTTTAGCTTCATCTAAGTAATCTCTAGGAAATTCTAAACTCATTACAAAAAATCCGATGCAAATTGAAGAAGCGGTTTGCGAGTTAGAGACATTTGAAGATTCAAAGTTTTATTTCTTTTCTCTGTTATTTTTTAAACCTCTTAATTCGAGCAAAGGAGGGGAGGGCGGAGCCTGTCTGCTGCCTCCCCCACCCCTCCTCCCTCATTATTGCTCTTGACCAAAGCGCGCCCTCCCCTTTTTTCTGAGAAAATAAAATAATAAAAAATTAAAATTATGTCTTCGGACAGATTAAAAAGAATTTTAAAGACTCGTAAAAAAAAAAAAAAAAAAACTTGGTACGATGGTCACACAAATTTCTCTTAACTTTTGCTGTGCTTTTCACACCAGATTTTTTTTTATTTTTTTTAAACACTCACACACACATTTACACATTCTTTTCGGCAAATTAGGCCATTTAAGCCTTTGACGATAATCGTTAATTATTAATATATCTATTGGGAGTCGGGCATTTCTATTTAAGCCATTTGGTGGTATCCAAGTGGCGTTAAATTAAATCATCGGACTGCCTGACGCCCGAACCCGCGACGTTCGGTATAGAAGGGAGGCACGCTACCAATTAGACCAAGCCCGTAGGCGTTTGTGTTGAGATCTATGGTCGAGATATATTTCATGATGTAAACTTTATAAACAAAGGAAAATATTTATATTTTGTACCAAGGCAACCATTTCTCCTATCTTTCCTATATATAGTTTTTTTTTTTTTTTTTTTTTTAAGTCATTTCGGCTGCAGAGGCCATTTGACTTATATAAATATTTATTATTTATTTAAATACATGTATCGATGGCTTCCGGCGGGCGTTCAATGGTCTTGTTTTTCGGGGGCCACCTATCCCGATTTTCAGCACCACTTGGCGTTGCTTAACAATGATGATCTTGGTGGCTGTTGTTCTTTCTTCTTGCCAGGCCCGCCGGCTATATATAGTTATACATAGTTATACAGTATAGTTGTACAGTATATTGAAATATACAATGAATGAAAAGCATAAGGAAAAAGACCCAATCCCCTTATTTAAGTCATTTGGTTCCCCTATCTTTCCTATGAGGTACAAGAGTAAAGTGTGCTTCAAACAATTCTGAGAGCAAAATGAGAATATACATTTTAAAGAGCATGTAAAAAATAATTGATTTATGAATTTGGAATCTAAAGTGTTTTAAACTTTCAAATTATAATTTACCGCAGCGCGGTAAAATAGAATGATAGGAAAAAAATAAATGGTGAAATCTATATTTAACAAGACATGTGAGTGTTTTTTATTGATGAGGCCAAACATCCCATGGCCCCCGGGAATCGAACCCAGGATCTCCGCCTTTCCGGGGCATAGGCGTGCTTCCATTGCACCAGGCCACCGGACCCTCGACCTGCACCAATAAAACTCACGCACGCCTATGCCCCGGAAAGGCGGAGATCCTGGGTTCGATTCCCGGGGGCCATGGGATGTTTGGCCTCATCAATAAAAAACACTCACATGTCTTGTTAAATATATCTATGACTCAGTTAAAGTCCGAATCGAGGTATTTTGAATACTATTATCTTATTCAAATAATAGATCTCGAAAAATATTTAGCTAGTGAAATCTTTAGCTGAAGAACCATTCTTTCCGTATATTCATCATAATTATACCTCTTAAAACAGTGGATTAAAAAAAAAATTAAAAAAAAAGACAGTGGAGATATTCAAGTCACAAGGATCATTGATCTCTGAATGTTTGCCTACGTGTATATAAAATTTCTAGCCTTCTAGCTCCAATGGTTTCGTTAAATTAGCGCTCTAAAGGTTTATATAAACAGATGAAATCAATAAATTTGACAATTATTTCATCTAATGGAAGAGCATCAAATTTTTTTTTCCAATTCGATCGGCGCCCGGCGACAAGGCAGGGAGACTCGCGTAACTCTTGTCTAAGCCTTTCGTCTAGCGCAAGATCGCTTTTCAAAAAATCGCTAAATCTCTCTTATTTATTCATGGATTTGAGGCAAAATGCAAAACTGGTCTCTTGAATTAATTATAAAGCCATAGGAATTTTTCTATTTAGCTACGCCCACATAAAATGAGGGTTTGTTGATGACACTCACGACTTCTAACGTCAACTCCCGCCAATATTTTCTAATTTATTGTTTTTTAATTAAATAAACACATTTAGGGCTTGATGTTGATTGAATAAATTAAAATATAAAATATTCTAACTAAAACAATTCATTTTCGGACAAGGAATGTTCTAAAAATAATAAAAAATCGATTTTAATTTATTTTGACAGATGAATTTTTTTTTTTTTCAAAATAATAAAAAAACTATTCAACATATATAAAGAGTGAATAGTGCATTAGAATCAGCACTAAATCCTGAATCTTACACATTTATGTCAATTACTAGTTTGCTCTATTTTATAAGAGAGAGTCACATCTATGTTTGCTTGAATTTTCGTAAATTTGCTAAAAACTAAAAAAGATATAAAATTGGTGTTTATTGATTCGTTATCTGCATTAAATACAAAATTTATACGATATCTTAAATATCTTCTACCTTTTATGTTTAATGATATTAAGCCTTCTCAAATTTTGTATCGTTTTTTGAGTATAACTCGAAAAATAATTGAGATACAAAAATAACAAAAGTAGATTCTTAATCCTCATCAAATCCCCCATATTTTCCCCGTGTCATATGTTTAAGAAGTGGTTAAATTAAAAATCTTATATTTTTAGAATTTGTATCAATTAATCGAAAACTATTAGAGATATTAAAATTTCGTATGCAAATTCTTATTCTACGTGAAATTTTATCCAGAAACGATGTATCACATGCCTTGTGTTGTGTTTAATAGATAGATACGTAGTAGCTAGGGGCGTAGCGAGAGGGGAGGGGGGCAAGGGGGTCATCATGCCCCGGGTACTACTCACAAAGGGGCGCCAAATGGTCCGCAAAACAAAAAATTGCTGGATAATTTTTATTTTTATTATAATTGATTTCTGCAAAATATATTTTTTTAGTGCCAGTGTAATATAATAATGTATATTTTACATATAATATTATATGGTTTTCGAATGGGGGGGGGGCGCTAAAAAAGGTATTGTCCCCCGGGCGCGAGTTAAGCTCACTACGCCACTGCTTTTCGGAACTAAAGGCCGTTAATATTTATATATTTATATTTAAATATTATTATACTAAACTAAATTCTATTTATATAAATTATACAATTCAGCCAATGAAAATATTGAAATTGTTAACCTTTAGCATCAAAGTATTTTTATTATAGGCTATAAATTTATTTCGCTCCCTAGTAGAAAATTGAATAAAAAAAATACCAAATTAATTCATGAAAAGACACAAAATTTCAATAGAGTGAAAATTTTTATATTTTTATTTATTTCATGTTTCTTTTTATTTTACACTCGAGAAAATTATTTTTACACTCGATTTTCATGTTTAACAATGTTAATTAAATTAAAATTATATATGTCGATGGCAGTGAAGCGCACCATTAATTCCAGAGGGTTTCATTTTTGGCACAATATTTAAAAGTTTGTGTTCACTCTTGTCATCCCATAACCTTTTGATTGATTGATGTAAAAAATCTCTAAATAAGAAAAAAAAAAAATTATTTCAGTCTAGAGTTTTATTGAATTATAAAATTTACACATCTTTAGTCTATGAATAACAACTTTTTGATTGAGTGTTTTTTAATAAAATTTATTGTGGCCAATTTTACATAGTACATTTTAATGAAATTATATTAAATAGACAATCTCTGATGAAAAAAATTAAATCTAGATCCAATCGTGCGTGAGATTGAGTTAGGCTTGTAAATCGATTGACGCCACATGGGGATCCACTCACTACAAAGGTTGTTTTTTTTCCTGTTCGGCATTTCCGCATTTCTGCCCTTTTTCCCTTTGGGCAAACCCGGGGATCGCGCAAGCGTAACTTTTGGCCAGCCATGATCTGGGGCAGTTGGCCTGAGGCCAGACGCCTTCTACGAAGGAGAACAACCCCCCCCAAAAAAGGAGGATTGAGAATGGGTGGGAGCATGGCGGAAGGGCCCTTAATTTCCCCCCGGGTTACGAGAATTCGCGAGGTGAAACGCGAATCTAACGAGTTTCCGCTTGTCGAAAACACAAACAATCAAGCCCACACATTGAGTGTCTCGAAATCATTGCAGATTGTAATCACAAGGGACAAGGTTATATATGACGTTTTTGTTCATATTCCTTTTAATTTTTGTATTAATATGAATTAGATTTATAGCTTTCGTATTTTTTGACATCTAGATATATTTACATTCATAAAAAGACCAAATGTTTTAAAAATTTAATATAGTAAATTTCTTCCTAGATAATTGAATAATTTGAGGTAAATCATTACAATATCTTAATAGCTAAATATACTAAAATTATTAATGAAATTATTCCGTGATGTGAGATCGTCATAAGACAATTAATTGAAAGGACGTGTTCTACATTAAGTATTACGCACAATGCTCGATTCATCTTTGGAGTTACATTATACGTAATAGAGATAAGATCATTATCTTCGCTTCGAGTAAATTCTAAATTACTGATCCGATTTGAAATAGAATATCAAACATTTAATGTAGTTTACAAATCCTTTTTTATACATTATTCATTAAATTTTTGATTTGTGAATTTTTATATGAAAAGCAATAAAAAAATTGGATCAAAATGGGAATATTATTATTTTTCTTTTTATAATTCTTTATCAGCCTTTAGCAGCCCTGCAACTTGTTTAATTTTTGAGAAAATATTTTTAAATAAAATATTTTCATACATATGGATTAACTCAGGGGCCGACATCTTGTGGGTACGTTGATCGGGAAATTGAAGTGTAAACGGGAAAGGATCTCCACAACGTTAAACCAAGAGCATTGCTTTTAATTTCAGTAATCACTCTCGCTCTCACCTCACAAAAAATTCTCTTATATTAATAGGTGAATTTTTTCACGAGATTGATAAATACTAAAGTCAAATAATACAACACACAATATTCCATGCCTGTATCTGACATAATAATTAATTTAAAGTAAAAATAAATAGACTATTTTCTTTCTTATCTTCATTTATATGCAGCTATATTTATATGCATGGCTGGGAATTTCTAAGATCTCGTAAATCCAGCCACGCTAACCTCAACAACTCTCGCCAACCCCCTCGAGTACCCTTAAACTACCGATGGTAAATGCACGATAAATAGCACAAGGTATATATGTTTGTGTGTACACCGTTGTAGAGCTATAAATCTTCTCGATGAGTTGAGAAAACCTCTCTCGAGGCTAAGGGCTTTTCCTAAATATCAACAACTGGTTCAAAAAACAACAAACTAAGTCAATATATATGTCTGTTCTCAAAGATTTAAAAAGTTTTAAATAACAGTTGATGTTTATTTTAAAGGAAAAAATCTGGGGGACTGGCGCGAGCACCAACTTTCTCTTAATCCTTCGGTAATCACGTTGTGTACTGTGCTTGTCACACCAGATTTTTGTTCGACATGATTTAGTTTCCGACAGTAGGGTACAATTGAATTCAAGATGTAAAATTTATAAGTATGGGCCCAAAATATTTATATTTTGTTACCATGCAACCATTTCTCTATCTCCCTATGAAACTACAAGAGTAAAGTGGTCTTCAGAAGATTTTTTTAGATAATATAATAATTATAAATAAAAACTAATAAAAAATTATTTTTTCTTGAAATAAAAAAATCATTTTGAAATAAAAACTGAAAAAGTACATCATAAAGTACTAGAGATTCTTTCATTATTTAAAAGTTTTTTTGTTCGATTTTTAACTTTATAGAGTTAATAAAATAATTATTAAAAAAAAAAATCATTGGGGAAAGATTTCCCCGAGACTTTCTCGTATATCCTTTTGGAATTACGTTTGGGTGGGTGTGTGTGAACACACTTAAAAACCAAAACAGCTAGATGGATGAAATTTGGTATATGCTCCTTACACTAAAATTGTAGATTTCTATCAACTTTTGGAGTAAATACGTCACTTGGAAGTAGTACTTTACCAAAAATTTTTTCAGAAATTTCGAAATTTTCAATTTTTTTATCATATTGTAATAAATTACTCTACTTTAAAAAGTTTTTATTCTTTGACATTTTTTCAAAAACTGAATAGATTTTTAGTTATCGAAGGTAATTATTAAAATAATTTTTTTGTTTGATATTTTTTTTTTTAATTCGTTGAGTATAAAAAAAAAATAACTTTTTTAAATTTAATAGTTTCTGAGAAAAGGCAGAAAAAAATCGAGAAAATTCGGGTTAAGCAAGGGTAAGAAGTGCTGGACCGTGGATAGGTGACCCGCTGAGTGTTGAGGGTCTCACCTGCAGGAAGCCATTTTATTTAATTTCCCAAAAGTCAAATGATCTTAAAGGCCGAAATATAAATTGAAAATACAATTAACTTTAACACCCGCCCACGGGGCTTGGAGTAGTTGGTAGCGTGTCCACCTTCTATACCGAACGTCGCGGGTTCGGACCCCAGGCAGTTAGATAATTTTATTTAAGGCATTTGGATATCAAATGGCTTAAATAAGAATGCCTGGACCCCCAATGTGTATATTAATTAATAACGAGTATCGTTTAAAGTCTTAAATGGCCTAAGTTGCCGAAAAGACTGTGTGAATGTGAGTGTGAATGAGAAAAAAAAGTGTGAATGTTTAAAAAAAAAAAAAAAAAAAACTTTAACACCCGTCTCAGGAAGAAAAATAAATAAATCCCACCACAATCAATCACCTTAATCAATCAAAAGTTAGAATATATTTATTTCCTTTATTAAAATAATTTTTTCATATTTATTTTTTAAATTATTTAATTTGTTTTTTTCTTCTAATTTGATGAATATAAAAAAAAATAGTTTTATTTTTATTTCTCTCTTTAATAGATTCTAAGAAAAGATGACGTCGCGCGCATTGTTTGGAATCCGGTTTGTGTGCACCAAGGATGGTGACTCAGCATCTTTAAGCGACTCTCTCCATCTCACTCGCACTCATTACCTTCGCTCTCTTTCTTCTCCAATCCCATTCGAGGCCCCTTATAGACCATATATTTGAATTTTTGCTTTTTCGAGGAGGGGGACGCCTTTTAGGCCCCTTCCCCTCCCCCTTTAGGTTGTCCCCTTCGTGATATTTATACTAATTTTATGAAATTTGTTTGATTAATTTAAAGATTAATTTCATTTTAACAAAAGGGTTTAGCTATAGAATGGACACCAGAGGCGCAGCACTTGCCGGCGGTGCCTTGTAATAATGTACACCATTTGCTTGCAAAGCTGTCTGTCTTTATTCAATTCGAGTCCCTAAAGAAAAAAAAATTGTGTTATAATAATAATAAATGTTTCTTTTCGGCATCTTAGGCCTTATAAACATTAATGATACTCAAAGTGATTAGAGGTCCAGGCACTTTTAAACGTATCTTATTTCAATTTTTTTTTTTTTTTAACAATAATGCTGAAATGCAAAAAATTTGAACACTCAATGATTGATAAATCTAAATCTAGTTAGTTGACTCAACAGGGGCATGAGAGACGGTTGGCAAATAAATTTAGGGAGATTTAGAGATTTGTGGATGCACTCACACCCTTAAGGTAAATATTTAATGTAAATTAAAAATAAAATCTTTTAGACCTAATATAATGCAATTCTAGATTTCTTCTCACTGAGGAAGACCTGCGGCAGTGCGGTCGAAACCAGGCGGTTTGAGAAGTTGAAATTTAAATAAATTATATATTTTTATATATTTTGTTTTTCTATTGGACTCCAGTGGCCTATTTACACCTTTCCTGAATACATTCAGTCCTGGGTGAGTGCTATCATATATCATAATTAAATTTGCCTAACAATAAAACCATAATTTTACTCTTTCCGTTAATAAATAGAGAGAAATTATTGAATTCATATCAAAAATAAATGTCGAGATTTTGATGGAAATACACGCTTTGAAGCTTAGAGTGTGGGTCCTGTCTGTGGCAACTCCTTTTCGGCTACAGAGGCCATTTAAGGGTGTATATTTATTAATATATTATTTTATAAATAGGCCCTACATAGTACCGCTCTCTACCTGGGGACGTTCAACACGGGGTCACCAATCCTGAACATTGGCCGCGCTTGTCATTGCTTACATGATTTCAAACTAAATAAATTTTTATTAGCTCCACAAAACAAAAACAAAGTCTCGAAGGTTACGAATTAACAATAAGAGGAGTCGTTAACATTGAGAGGAATCGCACGCACCATGTCTGATAACAAAATATCTCAAGAACGAAAAGAGCTAGTAGGTTGAAATTTGATATTTAAGTTAGTAGGTTGAAATTTGATATTTAAGTTAGGTACCTCATGGCACGTGACCCGAAGCTTTTGAAAAAAATTTACTGCTGAACTTTTCCAGTTTTTTTTTTTTTTCAAATTTTCAAATTTATTTCATTTATTTTTAATTTTCCAAGATAAAATCTTTTTACATTTATAGTTTATAAGCAACACATGATGCTACCTTTTTCTTCAAAATCATTGTTGTTCGCTGCGTTTTAATTAAACGCGCTGATTCTTCCAGAAAAAAAAAAATTCACCGACACAAACAGCATTTTTGTTATGCATTTTAAAGACCACACAACCGTAATAAGCTCCACCACACGGATAAAATTACTAAAGTAGCAAATTTCATTTAATTAACTTTTTATTTAAAATAAGCCGACTGTGAAAAAATGGAGAATGAGCTTTGATATTAAAGAAAGCCAAGCTGGAAGAAATCTTACTGCGAAAGTGTTTTAAAGTTTATAAATATGGGTTATTTTTTATTTGATCTCTAACACTACATTAAGAGAATATTAATTAAAATGTCTTGTATTTTAATAAACTACACTTGTAAAGGCCCATGACTTGCAGCTATGTGATAATAAAGCAAAGTTGAATCTCAGAATGGTCATCTTCATGAATAAAAATTTGAATGAGATATATCCCACATAAAATCACTAGATGTCTCAGGGGAGGGGACCCTTCTCCTCCCTTCTTTGTACAAAAATAATAATAATATGATTTTTTTAGTTAATAATACAAAAGTCTTTATAAATTCTAATTTGAATCCGGAACTCAAATATAATCCTCAACGTGTATGGTGGAGGCGAGGCCAAAAAATCCTGATTGAAATTCAATAATATTTTCCTCGAGGAAATCCTTGAGGACGCCCTGCCCTTCACGTGTATGAGGGCCTTTATACTATATCTATGATGAAAAAGATTTAATTTAGCAGACTAATTAAATTAATTGGAAAAATGTGTATAATCACTCCCATTATTTAAACTCTCTCTTTTCCTTTAATACAAATTTAAAAAATATTCTAATTATATTTTCTTTTAAGCATTGAAAATAATATAAAAGAAGGAAGGAAATCATCATTTTCATATTTCATTAAGAGTTAATTATCTCTTTTTCGACTTCAAAGAAAAATTTCTTTAATAATTCTAACTTTTTTAAATTATCAAAAAATAAAATGTGTATGTTTACTTAATTTTATTAATATTGACATTATACTTTGAATATAGCCTACTCAATATATGGACGTTTATTTTGAAAGTGATGTAAGTCCATTTTCTATTGTTTCTAGAAAATGAAAGGTTAGCATATCTGTTAATTTAAAATTCTAGGCCAATTATATGAAATCTGGCAATCAATATGTAATTTGGTTATATACCAGTAAATTTGATTTAGGCGAATTTGAATTAATTAATATATATTTACGGGCTGCAAATGGACTTACACCACTTTTAAAATTAGCCAATAGTAAAAATCGTTGAATTTCAATTTTGAAAAATCAAATATCATTTAAAATATACTTCATATTAATATAAAATTCGAGAGTTTACACCCCTAAACGGGGGTGTTAAAAAAGTATTTTGTGAAACAAATATACCCTCAGATGAAATAAAATAGGTTTAGATTATAAAAAAATATTTTGAAAGTTAAGAAGCAAATTTTCAAGCAAAGGAAGCAAATTTAAAAAATACGAGAAGGGACGCAAGTCAATTAGTTTGAGAACAACAGCTTTGGTCATAATGAAGAATAAATTTTTATATTTTTCTTTTTTTGCACCTCTAAAGAAAGTGAAGACTACTTTATAGGCCATATAAAGTTTTGAAATATGTATAAAAAAAAAAAAAAACTGAATGAGAATCAAGTAAACGCAGATAAACACATTCAGAAGTTCATTATGAAGAATTTTATATAATAATGCTAATACAAACACGATCTGACAATAAAAGAGGAAATTTACAATCAATAAAGTCAATGGTGACGGGTGTAGGTTTTTTACAACTGTCTTGGCAATTGTCGGTGGTGGCAGTGATTTGCACGAGGCATGATGGCACGTATGATTCCTGTGCGTTGTGTCCTCATGCACCTTGCCAAACTCGCACATTTATTGCTCCATAAAAGCAAACGGGTCGATGCAAAGAGGGGGGAAGAATATAAATCCAGAGCCCTTCGAGCCTACGTGGATCCAGATTTACAAAACAGCTCTGCTCATCCACCATTAGTATAAAATGCTATCTATCTCTCACCTAGAGATGGATGAATTGAGAAAAATATACCGGTAATTCCATTGCAACAAGAGAATCTTTCTTTTCAAGCTAATTTAAAAATATTGCAAGGGAGAGCTTTTTCTAGAACGAAAAAAAAAATCTATTATTATCCAATTTTTTTTATATTTCCGCAGAGAAAGTCATTTTCCTAAATAAGATTTAATTTAGAAAGTTGTAGGGGAATTCCTATATATTACATATATACACATAGGTAAGAGAAAGTAAAAATCTATTAAATTAGAATAGAAGTGATTGACTGTTGTGGATATAAAGAAATGGTGGGGCATTAAAAAAAAAACAATCAGAAGCACTAATTAATGTCCGGCAGTTTAGAGAATAGAGCCCTGAAGATAGATAACCTGAACGCTTAGCTGCCGCAAACGTTGCCTCAGAAATAACTTATCCACTTCAATATTAAAAAAAAAGTTAATTTAATTCTTTCAGAAATATTTTTACTTTCTCTTACCCTGTATATGAAATTTATAGAGAGAAAGTATTGGATTCGTGTCAAAAAATTCGATGTCAAGATTTTTGAATTCTATGGCTCAACATGATGGAAGAAAACGAGGGATTATAAATCGAGTGAATTTATTGATATTATTGTTGTTATTATATTTTGGCAATTTAATAATAATAAAAAAAAAAAAAAAAATTAAGACGATGGTGAATGAAATGTGAAAAACGATAATAATGTTCAACCCCTTTGACTAATTTTGTATCGTTATGAGCTAATATTTATAAGATGATGTGAAATGACCCAATAAATAAAAATAATAGAAATGTGTTCTGAGGGTTGGCAGCAATTGCAGAGCTAACGGCCTGTGCAATGAATTATTTATCCAGTTTCTTTCAGTATATGACTCAAAGGAACTGAAAAAAGAGGATTTATCGAGAGAGTGTAGCTTTATATAAAATAGTAGAAATCCCTAATTTTAAAAGGTGTCTCTCTATTTCGTTTCGTGACAAGAAATCACAATTATACTGTATAAGGTAAATCTGAAAATTTTGTTTTGAATTTATAAAAAAAAATCAGACAATAAAGTATTATAAAAATCAAGTTTCAAATAATTATATGCGATTACACTTGACCTAACCAGTGACGTAGCTAAGAGAGTGCGCCCCGCACCGGTTAAAAAAAAAAAAATTAAAAATATAAGTAGGTTAACTTAACTCATCACATAAATCATGGAAATTTTTTTTTTAATTTTCTATAAAATTAATACAATGTGTCTTTATATATTTATTTATGAAAGTGTAAGTCTAGATGGCCTAAGATGCCGAAAATGCTAATTAATTTCATTTCACCACAATATCCTCACCAGGTGCTACGCCTGTGAACCTAAAATCCTTGATCGTATTCTCTTCAAAATCCACCTAAAGTGTGTTCATTTAATAAGGACTCAAGGGACTTGCTTTAATGACAAAGGGTTCAAATACATAAAAAAATTAATTAATTAATAATTAACAAATTAGTAAGGAAATTAATGAAAGGCTATAATATCAAAGTGTTTTTTCCTTGTTTGTGTCTCTAAAGATTATATTTTTAAATTTATTATTTATTATTATTTATTTTATTTATATTATTTTCTTTATTGTTTTTTGGCTGCCTGGTTATCCTCACTACTAAATTTATTTGAATTCTTTTTCAGCAATTGAGGCCTTTTAGAACCGGTCTATAATAATAAGATTTATAGTAATATAACGATTGGTTAATTTTTATTAAGAAGAGCTGGAAAGTTTTGTTACCTTTTTACTTTCTCTTTTTCTCATTTTATTTGAAGTTTAAAAATTAAAAGAAAAAAAAAAGAGTGCTTCTAAAATTATAAATGGTCCACAAAACTGCTTTGAAATATCTTCTTGAAATTTAGAAAAGCATAACTAGTGAATAAAGAGTTGTTTATATTATATTATACACTCTCTCTTTCCCATTATTTTGTACTTAAATTTATATGCCAGATAAATTTTATAATAAAAAAAAATAATATATATTTAACTATGAAAGTTTATAACAAAATAAACCCCTGTTAAGTAATAATATGAAAGAATGAATGGCCCACATAATATTTTTTATTATCAATATTTTTTTTTATAATTATAAAAAGTACCTAAAATTTATATAATCCAAAAACAATAACAATTGAAAAAAAACAACAATTAAAAAATCTGGTGTGACTGGTCGCACAGCACACAAGTTTCTCTTAACTTCACTAATTGAAAGAGGAGTTCAGTGATAGTCACATCAGATGTTTTGTGACGACATATATTTAATTTCCGCTGATAACATATATTAAAATTCAAGATGTTAAATTTATAAACAAAAAATTTATATAAGTTATCAGGGTTTCTATCTTTCTTATGAAGTACAAGAGTAAAGTATGCTTCAAAAAATGAATATACATTTTTTTAAGGTCCTTTTCGGCCATTTAGACCCCCTCCATAATTATTGATTGGTAGCATATTCAATTTAAAAAATATTATACTGAAAGGTGGTTCAGCCAAAAATTTAAAGCCTCCGGATGCTCACAGAATACCGAAATGTTTCAGATCAAATTTATTGTCCCATCATCAGTCGTTGATTCTTACTGTTAAATAGCCAAGAGTCCATACTCCCAAATAAAGCCAATGTGTATTCATCGCCATTATTATTTTTTTTCAACAGAGAATAACTCCAATTACAGGGAGACGGAGGAGACATTGGCAATGTTTCAAAATTTTCAAGTGGGATTTGAACCCGAGTTGTTTATCAACTCTAGATTCGTAATTCGCAGCTTATCCGATTAGCCTTATTTGCCCAAAGGACAGTACAAGCAAATTAAATGTATCGCCCCCGTTTAACTTTCACTAACTCTGGACTATTTAAGAATCAAAGACTGATGATAGAGAATAAATGTGACCCGAAACGTCTCGGTATTCTGTGAGCATCAAGAGGCTTCTAATTTTTGGCTGAACCTGCCTTCCTGGATAATATCCATATCTCGCTTCTTCAAATACAATAAATATATTTTTGTCGCATGGGACGGCTGCGATCCGGCGGCCCAAAGTACAAATGGCCAGCATGCATATTTTGTTCACAGACAGACCAATTTGCGGGACCCACTTTTTTGGACTCAAGGGACCTCAAAACGTGTATTTCCGTCAAAATTTCGATATAAATCTAATACTCTCTCTTCAAAATATTCTTCTCTTAAAATATACAATTTAATCATAAAGCGAAGTTTTTTTTTTTTTAAGAAATCTAAATGCAAAATGGAGTCCAAAAATTTTTCTCTCTCCAAACCAAGCAGTTGTTGGTTTTGTTGTAATTATGAACCTTTAAACAAACAAAGAAGGGGTGGAAAACCTTTGAATGAATGCAGAGAGAGAAGAGAAAGGATATGTACATTTATTTTTTCTTTAATCTCTTACTCAAAATTCTTTCCTTTATTTTAAAGATTTTATTGATCAAAAAAGAATTCCTCCCTTTGTTTTTCAAAAAATATTTAAAATATTAAACAAATAAAAATCCCCCCCCCCTCAGTTGCAGAAGGGTTAAAGATGTTGTTAAATGTCAATATTGATAACCTAAAACCCAAGGAGTGTGGGTTCGGATCAAATGAATTTATTTAAATACCAAATAAATGTGAAAAAGAGTCGGTACGTAAAACGCTGGCTAAACACGCATTGTGCCCTCCATTACGTTGCGCAAGGCTTCAAACGCGGTGCGTAACGTTTTAAACCTGTAGCTAGGAAACATTCCGGTTGCCTAACTAACAGGCGACTCCATTAAACAAACAAAGGCCAGAAAGAAAAAAGGTATGTATGGCAATCTCAAATAGAGATTGTCTGTAAAAACGAAAAACGGGGGAACTTAAGAATTAAATTAATTTGGTGTGACTAGTGACACAGCTCAAAACTTTCTCTTACCTTCTTCGGAAATTGAAAGTTGTGTTTTGTGCTATTCACACCAGATTTTTGGGTTGATAATACTAACTATAGCCGAAATGTTGAAAGTTGATTGCATTGGTTTAAAGTCAAAAATTCGATGTCGAGATTTTGATGGATATACACGTTTTGAGGTCCCCTGAATCCAAAAAAGTGATTTTAGCAACATGGTCTGTTTTTCTCTCTCTCTCTCTCTCTCTCTCTCTGTGTGTGTGTGTGTGTGTGTGTCTGTGAGTGTCTGTGAACAAAATATCTTAAGAACGAAAAGAACTAAGAGGTTGTAATTTTATATTTAAGTTAGGCACCCCCTGGGACCTGACACCAAGCTTTTGAACAAAATCGACCAAAGAGTACTAGTACTTTACAGATGCACTTTTTCAGTTTTTTTTCGATCTTCTCAAAATTCGTTCGAACTATTTTAATTAAAATTCAAAAATCAATAAATTTTTAGATGCTCTTTGAAATGTATATTCTCATTTTGCCCTTGAAATCTTATATTTCCCATGTTTATAAATTTTATATCTTGAAAGTCTTCAAATGCATCCCACTGTCGGATACTAAATATACAGTAAGTATGTCGACAGAAAAAATCTGGTGTGACAATCACAAAAAACAACTTTCGATTTCCGAAGATAAAAGAAAGTTGTATGCTGTCCCACCAGATTTTTTTCCCCAATCTTTTCATAATAATTAGATAATTATTAATTAAAGGTTTTTACAAATTTGAACCCTTTACCACTAAAGCAAGTCTCTTGAGACGTTATTAAATGAACACATTCGGAGGATCTTGAGGAGAAGAAGATTAAGGATGTTAGGGTAAGTGTAATAGCATATGCCCTTGGGATAAACTAGTTTCAAATTTTGGGTATGATTTCCATAAAATAATTTAGCGCTTTAGTTTAAAAAAAAAATTAAATTAAATTTTAATTTATCGATTTAAGAATAATTTAAAATCGTATTATTAATAATTCAATAAAATTATTTCTTTAATACAGAACCCAGAGTTTGATATTTTTGAAAGTTAATAATTTTAAATAAATTTAGATGGGATAGTATGCAGGATAGGTAGCAAGATAACATGTCATAAAATACCTTAGTGTACCCTAGTACTCGAAGGCGGATTTAAGAGGCGAGAGTCCGGAGCCTCGAGTACAAAGGGACCTCGAATTTTTTTTTTTTAAGAGAAAGTGAAACAAGTCTAAATCCGCCCCAGCGTATCCGCTTGTTTGGTTATACTCAAAATAATAAAATATATAGTCTACATTTTAAATAAAAACAGTTTAATTAGAATTAATTGCCAACGAAATTAGAGAATGTGGGATTGTACAATTATTTATTTAAATTTCTCAATGAGTGTGTGAACCGTTTAGAGTTTACAAAAAACAATAATAAAAAATCATTTATTTTCCAAAATATTTTAACAAAAATAATAGGTAACATAGATACCAAAAAATATACAAATATAAAAAAACAAGTGTCATATAAAACTATTAAATATTAAATTTTAATTATAAAATGTCAAACACTACAAGTGGAAGATTTATTTGTTTATGGCCAAGTTAGTGGTGGCTCAATAAAACAATATATGGTATATTATATAGATTTTATTTTTGGCAGCAACTGCAGCTAACAGTTTCGATGGTTCCCTCCATCATCTTCAGGCCTAAAAATAATAATCCAAACAATGTACATTAAGTTTATTTTTTCTTTCTTTAGGAACTAGTTTTTAACATAGGTTACATGTATATATATATTTTTTTGTGAGCTTTCTTAATAAAGATATATATATATATATATATAAAAACAAGTAGGGGAGAGCGGGGCTCTGCCGTACACTTAAGGGAGAATAGTTGTAGCTGGAGAGAATTTTGAGTTAAAATTATGAGAAAATAAACAACATGTAATTTAGTTCATTAGCTACCCACTACAAACAAAGAAATTGACATTATGCCACTGATAAGTATTTTTAATTAATTTCAAAAAAATGTGTCTTTGTACGGATTAGCCCTGGAGGTTGGGGCTATTCCGTACAACGGGAGGGGCTATATCGTACAACTAAGAAAATAACATGAAAGGATAAAAGAAATGAAAAAAATAAATTAATTAATTAATTTTAAATTTATTTGTTTAAACAAGAATCAGAAACGAATTTATCAGCAGGCTCTGCAGCACTGCAAGCCGAATGGACCCACCCACCCTCCGCACATACAGCACCTGAACCAGTGTCTTCTGATGACGAATCATCTTCAAACCTAATTTTTCTTCGGCTACTTGATTTTACAGAACCCCTTGTCTTGAAACTTGTGTTCTTTGGTTTAGAGTTCACTCGAGCTTTACTTTTTACAATCTTCTTCCCGATGTTTGATTTTTTTTCTCTAACGTTTCTGTACGGTTTAGCCCCATCACGTAGCTTGTGGCGGTTTTATGTCCTAACCTCAAAATTCTTAGCCTAACTTGTTATCACTTGGTATCAAAAGATAGCTGAAGAAGAGTAGTTTCTTATGAATTCATTTAAACTAGTTTATAAGTAAAAGTTCTCCAGTCACCTCTTATTTTAAACAGGCTCAAAATTAAAAGAAAATTCACCAAAACATGTTTTTTTCACAATAATCCGAGGTACACCATGCGCTCGGTGGAACTTTCTCAACATTACAGCTTGCTAGATGGGGTGCTAGGTTGCAACTCCGATCAGACCTCAATATCTTGAGAAATAGACGAGAAACAGACTGTACGGTTTAGCCTCACTATACGAAATAGCCCCGCTCTCCCCTAAGTCAAAAACTAGAAATCAAAGAATGTTATTTTTATTTTTATAACTTGACATTAGGAAAATTAATTTCCAAGTAAAATAATTTTATAAAAGATTACTTTGATACTAAATCACATGATATCAATACAAACCCATCCATATATGTTATATATATATATTCATTGTTAATTTTCTTCGTTGTACTTTACAGAAAACAACAAAAACTGTCTCTTGATAAAATTATTGTCTATAAAAATTAAGCATCACAAATCAGACACGATATTCCGTGTATGGTAAAAGTCAAAATATACAAAAAAAGGGATACAGGATTTTATTTGGTAATTATAACAAAAATATGATTAGAAATATATGACGACTCTAATATAAGTAACAAACAATTATAATAACAAATTCTTTATTAAGAAAGCTCACAAAAAAAATATATATATACATGTAAACTATGTTAAAAACTAGTTCCTAAAGAAAGAAAAAATAAACTTAATGTACATTGTTTGTATTATTATTTTTAGGCCTGAAGATGATGGAGGGAACCATCGAAACTGTTAGCTGCAGTTGCTGCCAAAAATAAAATCTATATAATATACCATATATTGTTTTATTGAGCCACCACTAACTTGGCCATAAACAAATAAATCTTCCACTCATTGAGAAATTGAAATTAGAGAAATCAATTATTTCAAATTTTAATTTTAGTATCGATTTGAGAAAATAAATTTTACTTATATTTTCCGAAAGAATAAAAGCCTGATTAGGTTTAGGGAATATTGATCGGGTGCCTCCATCCCATTCGTCTTGCGGGAGCCCGATTAGGCTCTGCTACCCTTTTGGTTGTTTAAAGCTAACGCCGCAGGATTTTACCCTCTCCCGTACCGCAGCATCTTGCAGTTCCCGAAGGATATTTGGACGAAATTGCCGCTTTTGGGGAGGTCTACTTAGTTGATGCGGTGAAGTCCAATTACCTTAAAGACAGCTGATATCCCTGTGGGCCTAATAGCAGATATCTCACTTATCTCACTTCCAACACTTCACTCGATTCACTTTAAGGATTAAATCAGAAAAAAATTATTCGTTAATTGATATAATCAAGAAAAGAATTAAATTAAGAAAATTCAATCAATTTTAAAGAAATATGTTCTAATATTCAAGTTCATGATAAGAGAATATTTAAATACAGTATTAATACAACTAAGTTTTATATTAAGTGTCCTCTATAGAATAATTGATTTGAAAATTACTTGAATCCGGAGAGATGGACTTGGGTCCTTTACTCTGTAAAAAGAAATTACGAAACTTCCAATAAATCGTTAAATCAAGATACGGAGTGGGAAGCTTGTTAGAGAAGCAAGGAAATATACGAGTGAGTGGAAGTCTAAAAAGCACAAGACATGAAGGCAGAGTCTAGTTTCTTTAATATAAAATTTATTGGATCGTCTCAATAGAGATCCACCCGAGTTTCGAGTTTGTTTGAACTTGAGTGACTGGCTCCGGCCCAAGAGCATATTCATTCATTTCTTAGTTAGATTTATTTTTTTTCCACAATTAAATACACACTTATATGATTAATTACTCCAGAACAATTTCTAAAGATGTTAGGGTTTCGAGGATGCAGCTAAGGAGGATTTGGACCAATAAAACACCAATTCTAAGATCAGACGTTTCGGTGAAAATTTTATTTTCCCTTCTACAATCATTTAGGAATTTTCATGTTTATATCTAAAATGAACATGTGTTATTTGGCCAGGTCGGTTTTTATAAAAGCTTCGAGGGCAATGGCTCAAAGAGTTTCAAAGTAAATGATTTACTAATACATGTTCATATTAGATATAAACATGAAAATTTTTAAATGACTGAAGATGGCAAAATAAAATTTTCGCCAAAACGTCTCCACTTGGAATTGGTGTTTTATTGGTCTGCATCCTCGCAACCCCAATATTACAACATCTACACTCACCCAATTTCTGAAGATGTAACAATTGCACTTGGGTAGTCGCTTTGTCTAATAGTGGTAGATCATTTGGGTTGCCTAAGCAAACATCAATTTAGGAATGACATGACAGATAAGACGAAAACAATATGTAAAAAAAGTAGTGGGTAATTATTAATTAATTTCATTAATTTAAGAGAAATTTTAAAACAACGCTGAAGTTTCGGTTCTGGTCGGAACCATCATAGAAACTACATCATAAAATTTATTAGATAGCACATATAAGGAATTTTATAAAAAATATTTTCAAAAATAAAATTTGTTGAAAATTAATCTCACAATAATCGGATTAGGTTTTACGGACAAGGACGTCAAATTCTTTAAGTTAGCCCACTTTTTTTTTCTTAATTATACTCCTAAATGTATCTACTAGGATCGAAGGGAACAAATTCACTTATTTAGTCCATAGACGTAGCCAGAAATTTATGATGGGGGGAGGGGGGTTCAAGAAAATATTTTCAAACATTTGAAAAATTTAAGATTATTTTAGGGTAATTATAAATCATTTTGGTTTTTTTTTAGCTAGAGTAAATTATTATATTCTAGGAGGGGGGGGGGGTTGAACCCTCTAAACCTCCCTCTGGCTGCGCCTATGATTTAGTCTATATCAATCAAAAGTATTCATTGGGTAGAGATCAGACTAGCGATTCCTAGAGAGATTAGAGACTTGATTAGAGAGATGATATGAATATATTTTTTTTAAATGTTTTTTGATAAAAGTGATTGATTAATTAAATAAGACATTTGAAAAATGTTGTCTGTATGAGCAAATATACATGCAAAGGGGTGTTGGTTGCATAGCTTAAATGTACTTGGTCTCTCTAAGATTTAATGTTGTTTTCTCTCACCGATAGGTTGCACTTCTTTTGACCGATGAGTTGACTTACTCTACTCAAATTAATATATAGACGAATGTTGATGAAACTTACCTGAAACAAAAATAGAGAAAAACTTTATACACAAATGAAAGAACTCCATATTATAATTATAATATAAGAAATTTTCCAGACATACCGGTATCTTAAAAAGGTATATTAAAAGCCTTAACGGTGGTTTAATTTGCGTAAATGTTTATTAGATGTGAGATTTATTTTGATTTATTTATTTTTTTTTTCCCTGGACCACGGAGTTGCACTCAAGTTTATCGAATCCTCCTCGGAGGATTCAATTTCCAGGGGCAAAGCGAAAATAAATCTCACTTTTAATTGTTCATATATTTATTTCATGAAAAATCAATTTAAAAATTTCTCTTCAATGCAATATTTTATCTTTATTTACTCAGGGCAAGAGAAAATATAAAAGCACATGCTTTTTTTATTAAACAAAAATTCTTCAATTTATATTAGTATATCATTTTTAATTTATTTAAAGTAAAAATGAAAAAAAAAAAAAAAAAAAAAAAACTTTAGGCAAACAAGAAAAAAATTTAATTTTATAAAAAGAAATCAGCTCCTAACCGCGTAAAATAAATTTATTAAATAAAAAAAAATCATATTAATAAACTAAATGTTAGAGTTTATGGAGGTTTATTTAGATTTTAATAGTAAATTGGAAATAATAAGTATTTTGTTCTTAGTGATTTTGAATTTCTCTCATATTTATAACTTATTAGGAATTTGAAAATATTTTATTGGAAAAATAAGTTTCAACTACAAAAATATTTGTTGTCAAGTGTTAAAACTGGATGAGTGACCCCAAGGAACAATGTTAGTGAAAGTGAAATTATTCTTAAGGCTAAGTGAAGTTGCTGAAGTTTTTTTATTTAGAAGAAAAGAATTATAAACTAGAGATGACAATTTCCAAATCTAATATACTGTAATTGTCATGTTTCGGAGAAATTATGACACATCATCTTTATTGAATTTGACAGGGGTGAAATCCACAGGAGTGCCATAAGGTCTTCGAAATTTGTCTCTATTATTTAATAAATCTGCTAAAAATCTAGCATTTTTCTTTATTTCTATGTGAACTATGAAATTCAAAAAACAATAGTGGGATAGGCAACCAGAAGGCGAAATAAAACGTTAACTTATTTCAGCCGACGTTTGGGGTGCAGATCGTCTCCTTCTTCAAGATTAAGTAGTTGTCATAAGTGGGTGACATAATTGACAAATGTTCAGCCTTGAAGAAGGGGCGATTAGCACAAGAAATGTCAACGAACAGACAAATAAATTGGTAAGATTTAAACTTTCGACCGTTGGTTCTCGTTGAAACATTTTGTAAATTAAAATTAAATATACAAATTAAACACTAGGTTATTTGTTTCAAAGGTTTTATTAATTAAAAAATTAACACTTGATACGTATTTCGACAATTTCTTGTCATCATCAGAAGTGATTACATTCTAATACATGTGTTATGTAAGTGATTACATTCTAATACATGTATTAGAATGTAATCACTTCTGATGATGACAAGAAATTGTCGAAATACGTATTAAGTGTTAATTTTTAATTAATAAAACCTTTGAAACAAATAACCTAGTGTTTAATTTGTATATTTAATTTTAATTTAAATAAATTGGTGTTTTATTTCTCTTTCTGGCTGTTTCAGTGGAATAGACACCTACGAGCCACCAAAAAAAAGAATTAAAAAAAAAAATATTTAAAATTCCCTATGAATATCAATAATTTATCTTTTCATTCAAATACTCAAAAAAAAAAAAAATCAAATCGGAAATATACATTTAATTTAGTTAATTTAAACTATAGGAAAAATAAATTACATAAATATTCATGCAATTATGAACCATATTTGATAAAAATAACACAGAACGACAGCTCTAACAATTGTACTCAATTGTTATATGTAAACTTTACTCCGCATCAGTTCCTCATAAATAAATTCACGGTTCAATTATTCTTTTGTGTTAGTCACCAATGGGACAAGAAGTAATACTATAAATATTATCCATTTCATTTGCTATATACAATTGGGATAGAGGCCTACGCGATTTTATTTATTTAACATACCTATAATGAAATGCGAGACAGAGGAAATATGATGAAGCCAAAATGAGAATATAGTCTATATTTTAAGGAGGATCTAAAATCATGAATTAGGATTTTGAGAAAATTGAAAATATTTAAAAGTATATCAGTAAAGTACTCGTGGCCGATTTTATTTAAAAAATTATTTTCGCGCCTCAGGAGGTTGCCTAACTTAAATTTAATATCCCGTAGCTCAATCCTTCCATACTTTATTTTGAACACAGACAGACAGACCATTTTGCGTTGCGGGACTTATTTTTTTGGACTCAAAAGGATTATTTCAATAAAAATCTCGACATCGAACTTTTGTCATAAATGCAATACTTTCTCTATTATAGCCCAGACAGCCTGGAATATTGCAGCAATATTGCAGAAATATGGCCAATCTTGCTCAATATTGAAAATATTGCAGCAACATTGATGCAATATTGCAGCTCAAACAGCAACATTCCAGCAATATTGCCGCAATATTACTGCAATGTTCCAAAAAAGGCGGACATAGGAATATTGCAAGAATATTGCTTCAATGTTGCTGCAATATTCCTAGCTTGGAATATTGCCGCTGCAATATTGCAGCAATGTTGCCAATATTTTGCAAGATTTGCAATATTGATGCAATATTCCTGCAATATTGGCAATTTATGCAAGATTCGCAATATTTCTGGAATATTCCAGGCTGTCTGGGAGGTAAGAGAAAGTAAAAATTTCTTTTATTATATAAAATCAGAAGCGTTTATATTATAGGCATATACATAAGGAATGTAAAAATTAAACTTGATCTAAAATCTTATTATCTCAACCCAATATGAGATGTCTGGGATTCCCATATCCAAACGATCTAACTACTTATTAATTTACCATTTGTTTAATTAGTTTTTTGATTCAGTTCATTAATGAAAAAAAAGATTCGCCATTTGTGTTAGACAGTTTTCTACTTAATTTATTATTATATTGTTTAGCTCATATTAATTTTAAAATGATAATAATTACATTTTAATAAACCTAAACAAGAAATCTTTCAACTGAGGTTTCAACATTATTTTGTAGACGGAGATTTCAAATTATAATTAAATATTCATTTTCTGAATGCAAAAAAATTTTGTTTGCCCAAGGGAGTCATTTGCGGACGGCAAGGGTTAAATGTTAATGCATTGTGGGGGTGGCTTATGGAATGAGCATCAACCCTTGACCAAGCGAAAGGACGATGGAGCCCTGCCAAGGGCCGCCTGTTGGCAATTAGAATTCTAAATATCAGCCAATGAATTTCTACCTTCAATTGTTGTCAGCCGATTAATAAATATTCCTTTATTATTATTTTTACTTTCTCTTACCTCTATATATATGTTAATATATATAGAGAGAGAAAGTATTGGATTCATGTCAAAAATTTGATGTCGAGATTTTGATGGATCTTCACGTTTTGAGGTCCCCTGAATCCAAAAAAGTGGTTTTCGCGACATGGTCTGTCTGTGAACAAAATATCTCAAGAACGGAAAGAGCTAGGAGGTTGACATTTTATATTTAAATTAGGCACTCCCATGGGACGTGACACGAAGCTTTTGAACAATCGGCCAAAGAGTACTAGTACTTTACTGATGCACTTTTTCAGTTTTTTGCGATTTTCTCTTCGCCTTTTTTTAAATTCAAAAATCAATTATTTTTTAGATTCTTGATAAAATGTATATTCTCATTTTGTGATTGAAATCTTCTGAAGACCACTTTACTCTTGTACTCCATAGAAAAGATAGGAGAAATGGTTGCCATGGTATCAAAATATAAATATTTTACATCTTGAAAATCGAATATACCGTACTGTCGGAAACTAAATATATACGTGTCGACACAAAAAATCTGGTGTGACAAGCACAGTACACAACTTTCGATTACCGAAGGTAAGAGAAAGTTGTGTGCTGTGCGTCAGGCACACCAGATTTTTTTTTATAATTTCTTTTCTTATTGCTATTTCATTCCTGCCTGGTCAGAGCAGATTAGACTTTATTGAAAAAAAACGGGCAGACTATTGATAAAAGAAAAAGTCTTGCAACAAAAGAAATATCCAAATGAAAATAAAAATAAAAATTATTGTAAAATTTTAACTGATATGAAAGTCTTTAGTCAAGTTTTTTAAGAAAAAGGAAAACAGTTTATATAAACAAAATGGATATGCTGCTTTATAATGAATATATAATATAAAATATTTTCTTCTATTAACTAAGAAATAAATTTTTTTATCTCTTGCATATCAAGAAAAAAAGTCGCACAATAAATGCTTTCGGCGTTGTGAGAAACAATCTACCAAAGAGATTTCTTTCTCCTTCCTTTTATTTTTTTTTAATATAGAAAGATGCCAATGTTTTAATAAAAAAAAAGTCCCAAGCCAGCCAGCTTCTCCTTGGGTCGATGAATCTTCTTTTGGCAATGAAACCGTTCAAAAAAAAAAAAAAAAAAATGGCAATAAAAGAGGAAGAGCTATAAAATATGTAAGAATTATTTGCAAATTAAATTAATACGAACGACTGAATTCGAAAATATTTTTTAGGAAAATTTGTGTAATTTCTCTTTTCATATGTGCATTTAAGAAAGTCAAATATTTTTAGATAACCCTAGAAAGTGAAAGGCTGGCAAGAAGGGATTGAAAGAAATGCCCAGTCTTAGCTCGGGTAATTTTTTATAATTTCTAACAGTATTTAAAATTTTAACACCGTTTCTCTATATATTTTTCTTTATATATGATTTTTCGGAATTTCAGGGGGGGGGGGGGGTTGAACCCATATCTTTCCCAACTGGTTACGCTCTACTTCCTTCAAACCCGCTGGAAATCACCGACACAAACATTTTTTTTTAAATATACAACCTGTATTTGAAAATGTATCTTAGGACTGGTTGCTTCATTTTTGGTCAACTAGCAAACTTATTCAACCGATAGCAAATCATCATGAGTTTTTTCACAAACAATTAGCTATCTGATGTATAAGGAAATTTTTCTGAAGAAGCAACTTAATAGAGACAATTTTTAAAAATTATTAAAAATATTATAAAAATTAAAATTAATTCAAATAAATATTAAAAATTAAAATAATTAGAGTTAATTAATTTTTTTTAATTTAAAAATTTCTAAAAAAAAAATAAACAAGGCTGCGTTTCTAATATCACCTCTTATAACGAACTTTGGGTCTTAGCTATTTAACTACGATCTGGGCCTTTAATTAATTATATGATTAGCTTAACTAGATAAAAGACTAAAAAGTCTTAGTAAACTAGCTTATCAGAGGGATAGCTAGTTAATTTGAACTGAAATAACCTGCCCAAAACGGCCAGAATAGCCCAAAAGAATACAAATTAAAAAAATATTAATGTTTTTAATAAATAATAAATTAGCTAGGTCTTTATGAAAAATTTTAATATTTAAGTTCTCTAAAATGATAAGAAGTACCAACTATACCAGGTAGAGCTCTAAATTAACAATATATCAAATTTTTAATAAAATTATAATCCTCGTAATTTTCTCTTGACGTATCAGTTTATAAAATGTCTAAAGAATGAATAATTTATAGACTTAGCATAAATTATATCAATAAATTCAATTAATTGGTTTTATTTGGAGACAAATAAAATAAATTAATCAAAGTGTGAGACGGAATATCCCCACTAGAATAATGTTATTTATTCTTCTCTCCGTTGGGGAAAACCCTTTACAAAATATATCGAGGGAATGTCTTGGATCAGAAAATACGATTGGGTTTGCACCCGATTACATGGACTAATTTAAATCGGTCACGTGCAATGGGAGACGCCATTAAGCTACAATTCTGCGGAGATTAATCGAGGAGATAGGAGAGAAGCCAGAAAAACGGGACGGGGTGAATTATTGGGGACGGGAATCAAGACTTTATACGAATTCAGTAGAAACAATTTGACAAATCAAGCAGTTAGATAAACGGGTTGGGTTTTATAGAAACGTTTCCATTTAATCGAATAAAGAGAGCAAGAAACGTGAAAGAGATTGATTAATCTATTTACTTAGGTGTGGGGAGTGGGGGGTTGTTGTTTTAATTGTAATTGTGAATGGGAATGTTTATTTAAAACCAATTCGAAAAATGGGTGCCATGGTGCCATTTTCACATTTAATTGGAGCCTAAACATTTTATGATTTGTGATGCATCTACCAGCATATTCGCCTTATAGTATATTCACAGTCAGATTTTTTTATTAACTAAAATTTGTATTAAATTTTTATGATAATGAAATTGAAAATATAAATTCATTTTATTTCTTTAATTAATCTAATATATTAATAATCTGGTGTGACTGGTCGTACAGCAGTGTGTCGATATGATTTTAGTTTCCGACAGTAGGGTACATTCGAAGATGTAAAATTTATAAACAAGGTAAAATATTTATATTTAGTTACCATGGCAACCATTTTTCCTATCTTTTCTATGGAGTACATGAGTAAAGTGGTCTTTAGAAGATTTCAATGGCAAAATGAGAATATACGGGGGCATTCCACGCCAACTCGACCACTTTTGAACCCGACCATTTTTGATTTGGCTGAAACTTTGTCATCTTTTTGTACCCTATTGAAAACGTATCTGAGAATTTTTTTCAGATTTTTCGACCCAGCCAAAAAAAAGTTATAGCATTTTCAAAAAACATCGATTTTTTTTTTTAAATAACCGTAAAACTGTCAAAAATTAACTTATCGGGACGTTTTTTTTTTTTTTTTGAAATTTTTGGTTTTAAATGTACTTTTCAGAAATAAATATGACTAAATTTTACAGATTCATCTTGAACGTTTTTTTTTTTTGACATTTTTGGAAAAAAACAAAAATTTCGGGATGAATGACACTTTTTTTAATTTTTTTTTTTATAAAAAACTTTTATTTTTTCTACAAATGCTCTGAAAATTTCAGAGTGGGATTATTTCGCGTTCTATTTTTTTTTTTTAATTGAAAAAAAAAAAAAATAAAATTTTTCTCCGCTTATTTTTCATGGCGGTGCTCTTAAATTCTTCCAGGACTGTCCGAGATTCTAGAAAATTGAAGAAAAATAATAATAATAATAATAATAATAGTTAGAGGTGATGAAAATTGAGAAAATTCAATTTATCCTGAAAAAATTAGAAATTAGTTGTGTATTCAACTACTGAAGAATTTGAAGCGTCAAGTAAAAGCTTAGTAAAATGGGCGTAACTAGGGGGGTGCCGGGTGGGCCTGGCCCTCCCCAGAAAGCTCCTTGCCCCAAGAAAAATTGAAGGGGGGCCATGGGACCAGCCATCTTCCGTTGGGCCTGGAAAGCCCCATACTTTCTCAATTTTTCTTGGGTCAAGGAGCTTTCTGGGAGGGCCAGACCCACCCGGCACCTCCCCTAGTTACGCCCATTTTACTAAGCTTTTACTTGACGCTTCAAATACTTAAGGCTTAAATGCCAGAAAAAACCATACAAAATTTCTGAAAATCTTTTAGTTTAGAAAATAAAGAAATATCTATAAGTGAAATTTCTAAACATTAATATGGATATATCTATATATTTTTACTTTCTCTGAACTGGGCGGAAAATTGCACTGTTGAATCTCCTTTTTACTTTTTTTTTTAAAGGGTTTTTACTGAATCAGTGAATTTCCAATTCTGGAAAAGCTCTATAGGGTTTTCAAAAATAGGGTGATAAATCTAACAGTAGAAGCACTTCCCATCTGCTTTTTATTTGTGTTATTTAATGCTGACGAGTATTATCGAGCAACAGGATGCGAGCATTTTTTTAAGTCAAATAATTCATTATTTATCAGAAAAATACCATTGAATTATGAGTTTGGAGAAGATCAGGAGATTAAGAAGGGGATTGGTTGATTTATCGAAAAAACTTTACAAAAATTTTTTTAAGACGAATTTAAATTACGGATATAAGAAATAATAATTTTTTTAGGATAAAAAACAATTCTGAAATAATCGGATTTCTTAAACCGATCGCACTTAAGTGCCTGATTATTTCGAGCGAGATTATCACCCTATGGCATTGTTGATTAAAAAAAAACAACTCATTGTCGTCGACCCGATCGGGCCAAAAAATTTTTCATCAATGCCAAAATGCGATATAATCACATCACGAAGTAATGAGGCACCAAAGATGCATTTTGTGATAGCCTAGCCTAAATGCCTAGGCAGTACCGGATTATACATTCGGCGGAGTAGGCAATCGCTTTTTTTTAGGGGCCTCGCAACAATAGACAATAGTGCGTCGGCATCGAGCAAAACGTATTGCTAGTGGACAAAACATTTTGATCGAAAACGTTTTTGCTCATTTGGTGTGCGATCAACCCAATAGGGCAGGATATCCGCTCATAAAATTCAATCTATTTATTATATTTTCTTTCTTTCTCAATAGTGTGAGCTTGAGAAAAATTATAATATCTTTTTTAGTCTACTGACTTTTGGTCTATTTTATTTATTTATTTATTTTTTTTGTTGCGGATGCAAATTAATGATTTAAAAACAAAATAATGATAAACATAAAAGAGAGGGGATGGGAAGTATTCGCTCCCACCCTTCTGGAATTGATCAATATAAATAATGGGCTGCACGAAATACTTTCGAAATATAGAAAAACAGGAAAATTTGTTCAAATAAAAGCTATTGAATTTCAATATTGAAAATTCCCCAAAGTATTTCAATGTTAAATTAAAAAAATATATAGGTCTATTTAAATAAAAAAAATAAAAAAATAAGTTATTCAAATTTATTCAAACGTTATGTTCTTGTTTTGTTTATACAAAAAAAAAAAAAAAAAGAATGACACTAAGTTGTAGGGAAATGAACCTTTTTTCCACTCCTATCGACCTATTCTTATATCAATTTAAAATATTTACTTTTTATGTTGCTTGTTCACTTCCTTTTTAGTCTTTGTTTGGCAAATGAGATTTTAATGATTAAAAGATTGAGAGCTGAGGTTCTATGAGCTTCGATCATTTAACTCGTTATCGTACATTGAGCTCCCGAGATGCCGCAGGCAAAGAAAAGAGAATCGAAATCTAATGTCTCTCCCTCCATTAATTTTCTAATTAGTACATAAATGGATTAATGCTCTAGACTTTAATAGGTAATTTAAACACATTCTTTGATATAAATTTTATTTTTAAATCCTCTTTTTTTGAGAGAAATAAAAAAAAACCAATTAATGAATTATTTTTCTAACGAATATTTTATTTTTATTGGTTTTATTCTTAATTAAAGGAATGGAGATAATTTTTACCGAAAAATTTATTGACTTAGGCCTTCAACCTTTTGAATACAAGGGCGGATGAGCAATTTTGGTAGGGAGAGACGTGTATTTAGTTCAATGTATCTTACTTGTTAATCTTTTTTCATGTACTGAATGTCCCATTTTTTTTTGTAAATACACAGTATAGCCCAGTGATTCCCAACCTGGGGGCGACCGCCCTCAAGTGGGCGATTTGGGTTTTCAGGGGGGCGATAAATAAGCGGAGGGCGATGACTAATCAAAGAGAGAAAAACTATTAGTTTACTAAAATTTAAAAGAACAAAAATCAAAGAGAAAAATCTCCTATTTACTACTGGATGGTTAGAATAGAAGAGGACAAAAATATTATCATAAAAATAACATAGTCTGAAGATAATTCCAATCTAGAATCGAAACGTCACTTTTGTTTTCAATAATAAAAGGTTGACCGAAAAAGATCCATTTTTGTTATTTTCTTCATAAAAATAAAATTATTTTTAAATTTTTAGAAGTTTGGGTTGAGATAAAGAATACAAATCTTGCCTAATACTCCTAGGTCAGGAGTATTTTTTTAAATAAATTTTTGCCATTGATTGTGGTTTATTTTAGTTAGTAATTAATAATACAATTTATTTAAAAAATTTCAACGTTTCAGTCTCTATTTCTGCAACTGTTCTATTATTCACTTTGAAAAGAAAACGTTATCTGAGGAACTTGATTCATTTTTAACTTTAAAATAAATTTGTTAAAAATTTTAAATTATATTTTGTACGTAAGTGCAGATGCAGATCACAGAATCCATGAATTTGATTTGAACCATGTAAATTTTTATGTATGTACAGTAGATATACCAGTCTTTCTCAAACTGTGCTGTTCTCTTGGGGGCCGTGAAAATTTTCCTATACAAAATATATTAATTTTTTACTATTAGTCGAAAAATTAAATGAAAAGGGGGCGATCGGTGTTAGACAACCTCCAGAAAGGGGTGATGGGCCAAAAAAGGTTGGGAACCACTGGTATAGCCCATGATTTACGAACAAAGGGAAGAGAAGAGAAAATTTTAATTTTCAGCTTTTAAACTTTTATTATTGCGAAAATTTAAAGGTTTCTGGATTTCTCCAATGAGTAAGCTACCAAGAGTTTTTTCAATTTATATTACTTTATCTTACCCTATATATGAAATATTTATTTATTAGACTATTTCAATTTATATTTATTATATTAATGCGCCCAGGTCGACGTTTAGGCCCATCCTCAGGGCCAAGCTATTGTCAATATATTGATCCTCCAGTGTTCATATTGGCAAAAGGCATTATTAATTTTTAATAAATCCAATGACCAAATTAGATAGAGTGTGTGTACTATGGACAGAGAGTGAGTGAGTGAGTCAACCTAAATGATCTTGCTGGCCCATTTGGAATTACATTATAACTCCGCGGGCAGCATATAAAATTATGTATCCCCATATTAGATTAAGACCCCATAGAAACTTTTTTTGAGTGAAAAAAATAAAATAAATATATTTTGTAGATTCAATAAATCACAAAGATATTTCATAAATTAATTTGTAGGCCTAGCTTATAAGATATTTTTTTTTATTTCATTAAGATCTTTTTCGGCATAGAAGGCCTTTATAGACCCCGTCTCTATCTATTTCAAATGGATTGGTAACCAATCTAATTGAAATAAATTGTCGCATTAGACGGGATGCGAATCCGCGAACCCTTAGTACAAATAGCCAGCACCCTAACCACTACACCAAGGCCCGGGGACTATAAGATTTTTAATGTTATTCAAGGCCACTGACAAGTTAAATTCACAAGTGTATAAAAAATTAATTAACTTAGACATCACACTTTTTATCAAAATAATTTTATAATTTAAACGAAGTTTATAAATCAACTTAAAAAAAAAATTCTCCATCCTTATTTTAACAAATAAACCTATAATTTGAATTTATGCTTGGAAACTTCTTGAAAATATAAAGAGATTCGTAACTAAATTTGTTTCTAAAATAACAAAGTTAGATAGTCATATTAAAGTACTTTCCAAGCGTGTAACTCACTCTTTGAAAGGGAAAAATAGACATCTTTGACTTTAGATTGTTCAAGTTTTGTTTTCGGCCCAGGATAAAAGACTAACAGCATCCAATGTCGGCCTGATGTTTGTCCCGGGATGGATTAAAGACTCCGCAAAGAGGGAAGAGAAGCCCTTTAACCCCCTCGTCCTTTGGGCGATTCGGGAATTCACCAAAGTCCAAGGGCTGAAATGTCGACAATTGAGTTAGTATTTGGCCATTTGACCCCTCAGCCCTCCTTCATCCATTTCAAACTCAACTCTCCTTCCTCCTAGCCCATCACCCATGCTTAGGACAGTCAAGCAATAATAATTGAAACTAAACTAAACAAATTTGTTGATTTGATTCACGGCTAAAGTGAGCTAGGATTAAAACGAACAAGAACAATATTTTTAAAGAACTAATCAAAAAAATTGTTGAAAATATAAAGTAAACATAAAATACGATTTGTGAATAAATTTGCAGGATTATATTCACCCCTTCATTTTTATCTAATTCCAAGTTGAGTATTTTAAGAATGAATAATACTTGAAATTTATTTATTTTTTCAATTATATTTATATTCAGAATTCATAGTTAGATATTCATTTTTTTTCTATCAAATTTACTTGACTCGCATTTTAAGAATCCGTAAGTTTGGAATTATAATTAAATTAAATTTTCTTAAAAAAAAAAAATTTGCATTTTCAAATTTTGTCCCTCCTGATTTGAATGTTAAGTTGAGAAGAGTATAAACTAGATAAAAAAAGTCGGAAAAAAATATTTATCATCAGTGTGAACAAAGACAAACAGAAATAAAAAAAAAAAAGTTTGTTCATATTGTTTCTATGGTAGCAGGCAGAATAAAAAAGAATACTAAGATTAGAATTAAACAGACCTTATTCATTTTAAAGAAGCTTGATATAAAAAAAAGTAAAAATATTTAAAAAAAGATCCCTATCTCAAGTTTTGTTTTAATAAGTTATTATCATCTATTATAATAACTCAGTCAATAAATATAATTATAGTAATGATTAATTAAGTGCTGAATTGCATTATACTCAAAATATGGTGTTACAAGCACAGAACACAACTTTCAATTTTTAAAGGCAACAGAAAATTGTGTGCTGTACGAGCACTCACACCAGATGTTTTTGAGAGAATCAAAAAAGAAAATTCGAAATTTTTAAATTATAATACAATTTTAAAAATCGCACAGCATACAACTTTCAGTTGTTGTTCTGTGCTGTCACACCAGATTTTTTGTGTCGAGATATTTTTTTAAATAAAAAAAAAACACTTTTTTCACATTCACACATCCATACAGACAGTCTTTTAGGCAACTTAGGCCATTTAAGACATTAAACGATACTCATTATTTGTAAATATTTCAATTGGGGGTCCAATCATTCTTATTTAAGCCATTTGGTATCCAAATGGCTAAAATAAAATCAACGGACTGCCTGAGATTCGAACCCTCAACCTTTGGTATACAGGCAGGTGCTATTACCTATATACCTTTGGTATATGGTTGGCAAGCGTGCTACCAACTACGCCAAGCCCGAGGCCTTGCGAAGAGATATATTTAGTTTCCAATAGCATCTTAGTTTCGAACTTGACCACTTGAGTTTCATGGCGTTGAGCTACGAATGCTGGCAACCATTTCTCCTATCTTTTTTGTGAAGCACAAGAATAAAGAGTGCTTCAAACATTTTTGAAAGCAAATTGAGAATATACATTTTAAAAAGTATCTAAAAAATATAGGGTAAGATAAAGTAATAATTGATTTATGGATTTAAATCAAAATTGTTCCAGTAAATTTTGAAAAATTCGAAAAAAAAACTAAAAAAGTACACCAGTAAAGTACAATTCAAACAATTTTACTGATTTACTTTTTAAAAAGTATCTAAAAAATAGTTGATTTATGAATTTTAATCAAAATCATTAGAACAAATTTTCGAATTCGAAAAAAAGTACTTTAAAATGAAATTGAAAATTGAATTACCAAAAACTATTATTCTTAGTTTCCAGCAATATTTGCACATAGGATGATTCCTTTAAAGGAGATAGAAATATTCAAATGACGGAGATGTTGACCTAAAAATAAAAGAGGCTGCTGACGAATGGCTTATCTTCGAGAGTGCTGGTGACTTTCTCAAAAGCCTTTTAGCTTCAAATGGCGGTCATAAGTCGTAAAATGAACAAGAATGAATTTTTCTCATATAAAAGATAGCGATGGGATGCATGAAGGGAAAAAAAAGAACTGATACTAAATTATTATTTCCGTTTATAACCGCCTTATTTCAGTCAATTGTAGAAACAGTAATAATGGTTTCATTTAATTACAGGATCAACTCACCACTTGAAAAAGCTTTTTCTGCGTAGTCAAGTGCTTTTGCCAGATTATAGGCTGTTAAAGACATTAACATAAGTGCAACCTAACTACTTAGTGTTAACCAAACTATTTTGAACAAGATGTTTTTTTTTTCTTTTGAAAGGAAAGAGAGATCGTTTATGAATGAGAAGGAAAAAAGATTAAGTTGTGGTATTTACTAAATCTGCCACTCAGCCACTTATTTTTTTTTTTAACGGATTTCGGCTTGTTTCATAATAAAATCATCTTATTTATTTATTTGATTTTGTTTGAGATGAAAAAAAAAAAAACAATAGTGATTTTTCAATTGCTTTTAAAATTTAAAAGAAGGCTGAAATATATATTAGGAAAATTATTAATAGGTCATGATTTTATTTTTAATTTAAATTCGAAGTATAGTAGCTAAATGAATTGATGAATTTTTACTTTCTCTTACCCTATATTTAAAATATGTAGAGAGAAAGTATTGCGATCATGTCAACAATTTGATGTCCAGATTTTGATGGATATACATGTTTTGAGGACCCCTGAGTCCAAAAAAATGGGTCCCGCAAATTGGTCTGACTGTGAACAAAATATCTCAAGAACGGAAGGAGCAAGGAGGTTGAAATTTTATATTTAAGCACCCCCCTGAGAGGTGACACGAAGCTTTTGAGCAAAATCGTCTTAAAAGTACTAGTACTTTAATGATGTACTTTTTCATTTTTTTGCGATTTTCTCAAAATTAGCTCCGACTATTTTGATTGAAATTCATAAATCAACTATTTTTTTGATGTTCTATAAAAAGTATATAAGTGAAATTTTTTGTGGAAATCGGTTGAAGTACATTTTACTGATGTACTTTTTAAGTTTTTTGTGATTTTCTCAAAATTCGAGTCAACGAATTTGATTAAAATCAACTATTTTTTTTTATGTTCTTTAAACCCCTATATTTCAGTCTGATCTATGTATATTTATTAATGATTTATTTTTTGAAAATTTAAATGAGTCCATGATAGTTAATGAATCTGATTTGTGGCAAAACTTCCTATGACATTGTTTTATTTAAAAAAAAGAAATTCCCTTCTGCCATTTTAATATTCATATTTATATCAAAACCATTAATCAGACTTGCCAATTCATTTTTTTTTTCCAAAATAAAATTTATATACCATTAATTATAGGATAATTTAAAAAAATGTATCCATTCGTTTCGTTTGACTTTTTAAAATTAAAAAAATGTTTTAAAATAAAGTCATTAATTTTTATTATTGATCGAGTTTTAAAGAAAGAAAATTTGTATTCTCAGACGAAAAAATAGTAATTGAATGAGAATAGTATGAAATTTGTGACGACAACGAACTACCCGAGCTGGGACTGGCAGTCTCTGTTCTTTACATGTCTGCCCCTTCCTTCTATATTCGACAGGCGTCAGGCCGTACGTCGGGCCGGCCTGTTCTATTTCTTCCGGTCGCAAAAAAACAATTCCGCACACCCCGCACTGCGAAAATAAGACTAGGAAAGAAGAAGACTGACTTCAAGTGGATGTCCTTTGAAAGGTGAATCTTAATTCTCATCAAACCCTTTAGGTCTACTTTCTTCAGAAATACACTAGTCGAGTTGACTAGCCATTCAAAAAGATCTTGGCAACGCCTTTAACCGGGTAAAATCATTTTGTATAATACCGTCGAGTGGATGCTTCCTCAGTAATTAAATATTTTATTAAAGAAAAAAGAATTTAATTCATTATTCTTTAAATGTTAAAGCAAAAAATGTGAGTAAAATGATTGATGAGCAAAAGAGAGGATGGGTGGGGTTGGAGGTTTGAAACAAATGAAATGAGAAAAAATATTCTTTTTATGTAATCTATTAAAGACAAGTAAATTTTAATTTGCATCTCCTACATTTCATCTTAATAAAGGAACTCTTAACATTTTGGGAAACAAGATGTTAAAGAAAAAAAAGAACAATAATAATAATGTAAATCAAGGTTAATGTAAATGATATTATATATAGCTACTATGTTTAACAAAGAGAAATCGTCTTCTTTCATAATGAAAAAAGAAATTTAAATGAAATATATAAATTAAAAAAAAATTAATTAAAAAATATCTTGGCTGCTGAGGCCATTTAACGTTGAAAGAGAAATTGAATATAGAAGAAAAATCGTTAAATTTTTTTAAACTCTTTTCGGCTACCTCGGCCATTTAGGTGTTAGAATTTTATTTAATAAATTTAAAATACATAGCATCGATGTGTACTCCTCCCATTCTTCTAAGATACCAATCACAGCCACTTCCACACAAGAGAAATTTAAAAATAAAAGTAGGCATAAATTAGTGGACCCGGCGAGATCCGTATTATAAGCAATTTCAAATAACGTCGATAATCATGATTGGTGGCCGTCAAGAAACAAGATTGTTGAACGCCAGCCCAAAGCAATAGATCCAATGTACAATATTTTCAAAAGATGTTAAGTTAAGATTAGTAGCCGTATTTCGGCAAGACGATTCCAAATTAAAATTACTAAATTTCAATTTTATTGGGTTTTTGATTGTAATTTCGGAAAAAAGTAATTATATAACGAGAAATAATCAGTCGGGAAATAAAACAATTTTTAGCATAATATTTATTAGTCTTCCTCTTTGCTAAATCCTATGCACAAACCTGTTTTAATTAATTTTGTCTGGGGAATGAAAAAAAAAAATTTTCCCCTTGGACAATATTGGAATTTAGATTTCTGGACTGCAGCCAAGTGCTCTATCACTTAAGCTTCCCGCAGAGTGGATTAATTTCTATCTACTTGGCGTCATCACTATCACCTTATTACATTCAGGGATCATAATATTACATTTTGATTGAATTTTACTTTCTTCTAAAACTTAAAGTATTAAGGGAAGATAAGTTTAGTTCTTAAGTTTTCCATGACGTTTGAGATTTCTTCATTTATCGGTACAAAAAATTGTACATAACAAATTCATATATTTATTTAAATTTAATCGTTCATGATAGCAAGGGGAGGGGGGGCCAGCGACCCTTAGATTATGAAACAATATCATAATGCTTTATGGCTGTGAAGATTTATTCAGGATCCGAATGAACTTTGCAGCAAGGAGATTAAATATAAAAATCTTTTATTTAATTTTTATTCGCCGACGTTTCGGTCACCAATCACGACCTTCATCAGAGTAAATATTGTCAATTATACACGATCTTAGGTATTTTAATGTCTATTGCAATCATATACAATTTCCTTTTAACTTTTTTTTTTTATTTAGGGTAGAGCTACACGGCCATCCCTCACAATACATACATATATAATATAAAATAAAAACAATAAAAATACAAAAATAAAACAAAGTCAAAGCAATAAGAATACAATAGTAAACAAAATTAAAACAATAAAAAATACAATAATAAAACGAAATTAAAACAATGACAATACAATAATAAAACAAAATCCTTTTAACTTGATATGTACAAAAATTATCATCAAGTAGCAAGTAAATGATAATTTTTGTACTTTGAAATTGTATATGATTGCAATAGACATTAAAATACCTAAGATCGTGTATACAATAATTTACAATATTTGCTCTGATGGAGGTCGTGGTTGGCAACTGAAACGTCGGCGAAAAAAAATAAAATATTTTTTTATTTAATCTCATGACTTTAAACTTCCTTCGATCTGATTGAACCAATAACTTTTCACTATTTTTCTTCTTTTTCCTCTATACTAGTGGGTACAGTATATGCAGGCCCTACTTTGATTTTTTTTTTTTTTTTTTTTTAAATAAAATATGGGGATTGACTTCCCCGAGACTTTCTCGTATATTCTTTTGGAATTACGTCTGGGTGTGTGTGTGTGAACACGATTGCTTAAAAACCAAAGCAGCTAGATCGATGAAATTTGGTATATGCTCCTTACACTAAAATTGTAGATTTCTATCAACTTTTGGAATAAATACGTCACTTGGAAGTTTTGTTTCACAAATTCATTTGTTTATATATACCCTTTTTTTAATGACACCTGTATGATTTTGTTTTGATTTTTTATCAAAATTAACGAATATTTTCTATTTCTTCTTTGATTATTTCAAAAACTATTCAGTTTTCGAAAAAATGTCAAAGAATAAAAACTTTTTAAAATAGAGTATTTTATCATAATATAACAAAGAAATTGAAAATTTCAAAATTTTTGAAAAAACTTTTTAAGCAAAGTACTACTTCCAAGTGACGTATTTACTCCAAAAGTTGATAGATATCTACAATTTTAGTGTAAGGAGCATATACCAAATTTCGTCGATCTAGCTGCTTTGGTTTTTAAGCAATCGTGTTTACACACACACACAGACATAATGCCAAAAATGGTTTTTTTGGACTCAGGGAGGTCTAAAACGTGGAGAAACATCAAAATCTCGAAGTCGAATTTTTTTACGATTACAATACTTTCTCTATACGAGAAAGTAAAAAAATGAATGATGTATTAAATGTTTTATTTTATTTAGATTAATGAGGTTTAAACTCCAAATGAAGTAGCTATCACTCTAAGCCAGATGATATTGTAAATGTTACTACTAGAGATTATTGGATTATTATAGAAAAAAACTAGTGTCAATCTTGGCAGTTATTTTTTTTTTTTTTAATTTAATTTCAACTAACTTTTCTCATCTATTTTTTTTTTTTTTACTTTTTTTTTTGTAAGATTGATAAATGATCGATCCCAACAACGAATTTAGCAAAAGAGAGATATATATTATTTGTTCGGAAAGGTTAAAAAGAGCCTGTTAAAAATTGATTATCTCCCAAATACTTTCTTTTTTTTTTTTTGAATCGCGAGCTAAAAGTGATAAAGGGACTGACTTGTAAAAGCTCTGATGTCGTGTCAGAGCTGCACTTTGCTTGTTTGATAAGGGGTAGGGTTATACAACAAAAGGGCCGAATCTTGATTTAGTGAATACCCTTTATATTGTCGGAAAGAATATATACTCAATTGAAAAGAAATACGGATAATCCTTTGAGTAAATGTCAGTTTTTAAATTAATATTTTGAAATATAGATTTATAAAAATATAAAATTATTTTTCTTATATCTGGTACTTTTTTATCAACTATTATAAAATATAAAATTAGAAGGAAAAAGATAGTTGGCAGTAATAAAAAAAAGGCTTTGAATGCCAAAGCTGAAGTAGACAAGTTTTGGACAAAATTCATCCATCATCAGCCCATACATATGCTATGGAATTTGGCCGCAAAGTTGTCATTGGGTATAATAGTAGTAAACCCTTTTATCATACAAAGACTATTGACTATAATAGGCTAATGATAGACTAATAAAATAATATATGAATATTCAATGAATTCCTGAATCCAGATTTGACACGTCTTTGGTATATTTAATAATGTATGTTTAATTTATGTATGTTTTTTTGTTGGTGGACCCGGGTTCGATTCCCGAAGGCCAGGGGACGATCGGCTCACCAACAAATAACATAAATTGCCAAATAATAAAATTTAGTCGGAAACGTCTTCTGATTTGGAATCCAAAGGTTATTTTTTCATTTCTGCCATCTCTTCTCTATCCAATCTCATACCTCAAGAATATCTTCTTTCTAAACATTAAAATATAAAATAAAATAATCAAATTGTTGTGAAGATTCTGATTCTAAAGGGATCACAATTTAAAGCTTAATAAGGCAAAAGTAAGAGTTTGAATGATTGAGAACAATCTAATAGTTGGCAAGAAAGAAAATTATATGGTATATACCGGTATATACAGGGGCGTAGTGCCTGTGCAGCCGGTGCACCCCACCGGGGCCCCCAGCTAAATGAAAAAAAAAAAAAAAAAAAAAAAAAAACGATAATAGCAAACTATTTTGTTTAATGGCTATTGTTTATTGGATTGGATGGAAAAGCGGGAAAAAGAACAAACAAATGACTGTGATTATAACTTAATAATGTAAAACTATCAACAATCTGTAAACATAAGTTGAATAGCGGGGTAAAAATGAGAATATTGGTCCGTAAATTAGGTCTTTTCCTCTCAAACCCAAACTACGTAGAATACCCACAAATTCTTCGGTGGGACCTCATTTTCTTATTTTGCACCGGGGCCCCCCGCAGGTCTAGCTACGCTAGCTACGTCTAGCGTCTAGCTACGCCCCTGGGTATATATAGGCATATTATATTTTGGAAAAAGAAAAACTCTATTGCAGTGTTTCCTAACCTTTTGAAGTCCCCGGCACCCCAAAGATGCGTTGGAAATAACGTTACATACTAGGGGCACCCTTCCTTTTTTTCCCCTAGCAAAAGGAAATTTTTCCTCCCCTGCGGAAAATTTTTTCACCCTTGCGTGAAAATCATTTTACCATTTTTCCCTTCCGTAAATATCATTTGATCTTTTTTTTTGCAAAACTTTATTTTTCCGCCTCTTTATTATAATTATTTTTTTTTTGTTTATCTAAATAGAGTATATCAAATAATAGCCTATTATTTTAGCTATTTTTTAATATGAAAATCCATATTATTTTTTGAAATAAAAAAATTTAAAAATCTAAAAAGTGCATTAGAAGAACCATTAAAAAATGGAATAATCTCATCTTTAAATTCCCCTTCCTCTTTTTTTTATAAAACATTTATTATTGTCTTTTCACTGAGGATCGTATTAGAAAATGATATATGCTTTTTTTATTATTCTAAAAGAAATGAGTTAAAAGCCTTCGTTTGGTTTCATGAATATTTAAAAGAGGATTTTTTGGACTAAAAAAAAGAAGAATTTCTTTTTTAAAGTTTGTTAAAATATAGGATTTCTAGAATCGCTCAGCAACCGGAATATTTAATTTAAAGACTGAATCAAATAAATGATAAGCAATATATTTTCAATTTTGATTGACAATGCTTTCAATCAATCGAAAAAAAAAAATTGCCAAAAGCAAAATATTCCACAAACATAATTTTAATTTTATATTATTTGAAAAAACAAAATCTATTTCAATATGATTCAATTTCTAATATTTGGTTTTGGGATTTTCAATTTTAAATGATATTAGCAATTTTTTAATAATAATATATTAATGGAATGATAAAATAACCACCGATAAAATCGAATTGTGCATGTATTGTTTTTAACAAAAAAACGCCAATGGTCAAAGTAATTTATTATGAAATAGCTAATTGCAAGTCAATTAAAAAATATGATTTATAAATTATATAAATCATATTTTACTCGTATGTCATCTTTTCAACTCTTAACAAAAGAATCACTTGTTTAAAATATTTTAGATGAGCCCTCGTGGCATGGCGTAGAGGTTAGCGTGCTAACCTCGTATACCTAACGTCGCGGGTTCGGACCCCAGGCAGTCCGATGATTTTATTTAAGCTGGTAATTACCCCCATTATCGGGGGGACCTTGTATCAGCCCTTGAGTGTACTTCAACAATTTTCACGAAAAATTTCACTTTTTAAAGAGCATCAAAAAAATAGTTGATTTATCGTCGGAGCGAATTTTGAGAAAATCGAAAAAACAAAGAGTACATCAGTAAAATACTAGTACTTTTTGGCCGATTTTGTTTAAAAGCTTATTTCCACCCCTTGGGGAGCGGTGCCTAACTCAAATATAAAATTTCAACCTCCTTTTATTAATAGTTCCTGAGATATTTTGTCCAATTTGAGGGATGCACTTTTCTGGACTCAGGGGACCTCAAAACATGTATATTTCATCAAAAACTTGACATGATCGCAATACTTTCTCTATTTATATTTCATATATAGGGTAAGAGAAAGTAAAAAAAAAAAAACAATCAATAGGCCATGCATAATCAAAATTGTTTGAAGAAATTCAATTAAAAAAGAGAGTTGCTTAATTTAATTTTCTAATTAAAATACACTCATTAATATAAGAATATTATCAAAAACTAATTATTTAATCTCATTAAAGCGTATGCCTAATAAATTTATGGTATCTGGCAGGCGGTTAAGCCCTTATAACGAATAATCCATTAGACAAATAAACTCCTATAGATTTAATAACAGATTCCGGACATGTCTAATGGTTTTAGTCGCATTTTGCGGTATAAATCAATTTACATTTTAGTATATAAGACCAACAGGATTTAGATGGGTGGAAGCAAGGTGGCTAAGCCAACCTCGAAGGGCTCTCTCTCTCCCTTCAACTTTCTCTGATTTGATTACAAATGTTTAAATAAGTTTAAATTTGAGCTACGATATAGGAGGGATGAACTAAAATGTGCTTTTTCTAGGCATCGTGCGTACTTCGAGGTGTTTTTTAGTTAACCTTACGTTTTAATAACAAACCAGAGTTTGTTTGCCCTAAAGGGGAGAGGAACGAAACACGAAGGAAGGGCAATTACGAGCAACCCAGATGACGAACTGAACATAGGGCAGATAAGGGCTTAGACTATTGTCTGGTAATGCTTTTGAATTAGAAAACATCCTTCAGAAGGAAATATATTGGAGAATGGAGTGTGGTTGGAAAGTTTGAAGGTGGGGGAAAGGGTAAAAAAACATCACTCTTGCAAAACGAAGAGGGTGGAATAATAATCGAAGCTGATATAAGAAATTTGTTGTTTCAATTATCTTAATTTGAAATAACTACCCTTTCTTTCGATCTCTTGTTAGATATATATATATTTTTTTTCAATCTAAAAAATAAAGTAATTATTTTCTAAAAAAAAAAATACAGATTGAAATTTCAACTTTAAATAAAGAATATGAATGAAAAAAAAATTTAATCTCAAATGGAAATAATTATTAATCAACGTTCAATTCATATTTTTTTTTCTAGGGAATTTTTTTTTTTTTTAATTTTGGATAGGTTTATTTGTTGTCAATCGCAATTTTAAATAATTGATTAAATTATGCAAATGTTAAAAATAAAAATAAAATATGTAAATAATTCGAATTCAGAGTTATTTAGGAGGAATTGAGGCTCCTGTAGGAATAAATCCTGTAGGACTAAATCTTTTTTTTTTTAATTTCTGTTATCTACCTAGTATATAAATAAAAATCATTGTGTGGTTTTATGAAACCACGATGCAAGTGAAACTTTTTTCGGATCGTAGGAGAAAATTATTCAATTAATGGTATTAAAATCGCGTTTTTAATCTTAGCTTAATAATTGGAAAATGGGAATAATAATGGGAAATCAATAGAGACATGTTAAAAACTGAGAACAATATTTATTTAGTAGGCCTAATTGAAGATTTGAATCATTTTAATTTTAAATTTAAAATTAAAAAAAAATTATTTTAAATTTATTTTAAAAATTATATTTTATCAATTTAAAAATTAAATAATTAAAACTCACAATTATTTTTTTTATAATTCATCATAGCCTATATATTAAATTTCAACTTTCCTTTTTTTGTCGTCACGGCTTGTGACGACATGGCTTGTAACGCGACATGCTGATAGAAGAGCGAGGCCATCAAATAAAAGTTTCACTTTAAAAGTAAAAATGAAATGGAAAAATGTATGTATACAGTATGTATATGGATCTATAAATATCCACAATTTTCAATGCATCTATTTGAAATTAAGTATACAAATAAAATTGAAAGTGACCTCAAAACAAGAATTTTCATCAAAATCTCGACATCGAATTTTTGACATGAAACCCATCCAATAGTCTCTCTTTATAAATATTACATATATAGATAAGAGAAAATAAAAAGTAGATCAAGTAAAATCGTGTGTAATGTGTGTGTGATATCAAAATATCTCAAGAACGGAAAGGGCTAAGAGTTTGAAATTTTATATTTAAGTTAGGAACTACCCTGATATGAACACGATACTTTTGAATAAAATTGTTTAAAGACTACAAGGTAGGCCTACTTCAATGATTTTTTTATCAGTTTTTTTTTCCAAATTTCACAAAAAAAGATCTAACGAAGTTGATCAACATTCATTTATATTTTTTAGATGCTTTTAAAAATATATATTCTCAAAAAAAAAAGGAATATTTCAAATCGGAATTTGGCTGTTAAAAAAAAAGTTAAAAACAAATTTAAATTTAGTATAGGCCTATTTAAGCTCAATTGTTATCTCCACTCAAATTAAGAGTATTAATTCGGAATCAGAATCAATTCCAAAACAACAGCCAGACGTAGAAAAGGTAGAACACAATAAAAACTCCAAAAGCTTTTTTTTTCCTATCGGCCCCTCTTTTTAGCATTTCTCTCGCCGCTTGTTCAAATCCAATTTATCCGAGGCTAAAAGGCTTTAAAAACAACAAACACAACTTCGTGGTTCTATTTAAAACTAAGGGGTAAATGTATATAGAGTAATACATATATTTTCTATTGTTCGTGTTCCGCTGAACCAGTTGGTTAATCCTTTGTATCCATGATTTTGCTTACCTTGGAGAGTATAGTACATAAACATCGAAAACAAGTGGACATGTCAGGTTTGGGTTACTAAGAGTGAATGTGAGTGACTTTCCAAATGGTAGAAAGACTAAATAAAAAGTCCATTATACGAATTAAGTTTAAATTTATTTAAACAAATAATATATAGGTTTCTTTTAGCTCTTTACTTTCTCATACCTATACTATATGTTAATATATAGAAAGTATTCGATGCATGTCAAAAATTCGAGGTACGAAGTCGAGATTTTTGGATATACACGTTTTGAGGTCTGCTGAGTCCGCAAAAGTGGTTTTCGCAATATGGTCTGCCTAGGTGTGTCTCAGTTCAATTTAAAGTATGAAGGAATTGAGCTAGGAGGTTGAAATTTTATATTTAAGTTAGACACCCCCGAAGGTGTGAAAATAAGCTTTTAAACAAAATCGGCCAAAAAGTACTAGTATTTTGCAGATGTACTTTTTCAGTTTTTTCGATTTTTTCAAAATTCGCTCCAACGATTTTGACTAAAATTCATAAATCATTTCTTTTTAAGATGCTCTTTAAAATGTATATTCTAATTTTGCCCTTAAAATCTTATGAAGTCCACTTTACTCTTGTACTTCATAGAAGAAATGGTTACCATGGTAACAAAATATATATATTTTTCCCCAACTTTTATATTTTTTCTTTAATTTTAAAATACATATCGGCGGAAACTAAATAAATGTCGACACAAAAAATTTGGTGTGATAAGCACAGTACACAACTTCCTCTTACATTTGGTGCGACTAGTCACACCAGATTTTTTAATTATAATTAAACAAAACATCAGATTTAATCATTTTTAAAATTTTTTCTCCTAAATTTGATTTAAAAAATCTCGCTTGAAAATGAAAACTTAATATCAAGGATAAATTTTATACCACTAATAATGTAAATTATTAAAATAAAAAAGTCAAGGATGAAACAAGCATGTTCGTAATTTTTTAGATAAAAAAAAACAACAAGTTGGAAAAAAAAGTACAGATCAAAGGAATTGAAGAAAGCTTCCAGCAAAAACAGGAGACAAAGTCTCAGGGCCAAAGATAAAAGAGGAAAAAGGGCAATTTAGGTGAGGGCCATCAAAGAATTCCTCGCTGACCAGCACAGACGAGGCTGAATTGTCTCTCCTCGACTACAGCTAGGTAGAAGGTAGAAGAGAATGACCAAGGGCGAAAAGATCACCCGCCTCGGATGTAATTAAACCGATCACATCATGTCCAAGAGCAAATGTCAAACGCTGAGGGCCAAAGGGCCCAGAGGTAGAAAATCTAATTTATTCCTTTACTCTTTTTCTCTACTTTTTTTTTATTGCATATTGCTTTACTTGGAAGTTTTTTCCTAATGTTATAGACAAGATAAAATTTTTCATACTATAATTGCTTAGTCTTTATTACTCTGCCTTTTTTTAAAAATTTTTATTTGATTTGAATTCTTTTTTGAATTTTGGGAATGAATGTGGAGGCGAGGGGGAGAGGTTGATCTTCCACCCCTGCTATTATAGATATTTACATCATATTTATACTGAAATTTTTTTAACTATAGCTCTGCTATTTGAGTTCATCCCTCTCAACAAGTGAAGGCCTCATCTAATTAAAGCCGAAACGGTTTCCTAAACAGAGAGTTTTATTTCGTGGAGACTGATTACCTGGCTCCATGGAGTACGCAGCTTATTTATTGTTTACAAAATTGGAAATATTGAAAAAAATTCCTTTTGTAGCTTTTTAAAACTAGAAGTTTAGCTTATAGATGAATTTTTTACTTTCTCTTACCTATGTGTATATGTAATATATATAGAGTGAGAAAGTATTGGATTCATGTCAAAAATTCGATGTCGAGATTTTGATGGATAGCCTATACATGTTTTGAGGTAAACGTAAACTCATTTCACCAATAATTTTATAATTATAATAATAATCGTAAATTGATCTTTTACTAAAACACCCCATACTTTTCATTTGTCGCCACTATAATTCTTAATTATTCGTAGACCCAAATATTTTAAACTAATAAAAACTCGGAAAAATAATTAGAAATAAAATAAGTGTATAGAAAGTCTTCTATACATTGTTTTTTATAAGGAGTTCAATTCATGTAATGAAAAAATTTTTCTCTCCTGATAAATTTTTAAAAAATATCTCAGTATTATATTTGTGGGCCAAAATTTATGTGGAGAGCTTTTTTTTTTACGCTTTGGGGAGATAAATTGGGCCCCAATGGTGTCGCCGAAATTAATAGTACTGATTGGTGTTTTGATAATCTTGACAAGGAAGATTAGGCATTCAAAATGTTTCTTAGAAACATTCCAAAGATGAATTTAATACGATTTTTTTATATAATTTTTTAAGTAAAGAAATTTTACATAATTAGAAGAATCATTTTTGCTAATAGCTTGATAACAAAGAATCTTATTTAATATGCTAATTTATAAAAAGAAATTGATTAAAATTGGTTGAAAATACAACAATAGTAAATTCATCAGTCATATTAAAGAATGGATGAAATTAAAAACATTAACGCTTTTAATTTTGTTAAATTCCTAAAGCTCCTTTGAAATTCAAAAGCCCTTAAGGGTGAAAGGTTGATTCATGTGAGAACATTTCCCAAAAGAGGGTTTGCATGTCATTATTTTACTTTTCCTATTACATCAACGGAGATAAATTATAAAAAGAATAGATTCACAAATGAGAATACTTCATGATACAGAGAAAATTGCTGTCATCTTAGACGGATGTTATTTATTAGAAATTTGTTGAAGATAAACTCACACATTTTGCAGTAGAAGAAAGAAAAACTTCAGGCAAAATGGGATGAGAAGACTTACCTGAAACAAAAGAAAAACAATCATTAGAAAACAATTAATTATTAATAAAATTAAAGAGGCATAAAATCGAGAAATAATAAATGGTCTTTAAATTTTATTTTAAAGACATTGTTTTGTCTCTCAAAACCGAAGATAATTTGCAAAAAAGTGGTGTAATATTGGATCATGAAACAAGAGGTCTCTCTTTGCTATTTAGAGATATATATAATAGACCTCCCGGATTAAAATTTAAAGTGTGATTAATGAATAATTGTATTTTCTGGGGTTAATCACAATTTGGTATCTTAGGGAGGATTATTTTTTTTTCAACGTCGTTCGTTGGTGGTGTAACTAATTTATTTTTTCATTTTCGTTCACATTAAACAAAGTTCATATTTCACATTTTATCAGAAGGAGGAAATGAAAGTTTCATTAATTTTAATAATAAATTATCCCCATGTTTAAATAACAAGGAAAAGCTGCAACACAAAATCACAATTTTAGACAACCTCTTTGTTTCTTATTGTTTTTAGTCGTTAATGGAATTGTTTACTCATTTTAGAAAATAGGGATGTTTATATAAGTTAGAATGTCTATTTTAAAATCATTTTGCCTTATACTTGTTAGTTTTTCATTTAAAAGTTTTCTTGAGATCTTCTTAACTTGTTTATTTATTTATAGAAAATAGTATTTTATTTTTCATTCGCTCAGGGGTCCACATCTTGTGGATACGGGGATGGCGACCACGAGTTGCCCGAGCTGGAACAGGCAGTCCTTCAGTTCTTTGTATGTCTGAGACAGTCTCTTCCTTCCTCTTTTCATTAGACGTCAGACCGTGCGGCGGGCCGGCCTGTCCTATTTCTTCCGGTCGCAAAAACGCATGGTAGGGTTGGAGGGAAAAAGTGAGGTCCGCCGACCCCTCATCGCAGGACAGAAGAAGAGTATTTTATTTTTCATATTTCAAACTTGTAAGATTTTTTTTATTATTAATTATAAAATGTTTATTTAAAAGAGAGCATCATGGTGTTCTATTGAGATAAAAAAAACTAAAAAAATCTGGTGTGACTGGTTGCAATTTTTTTTTTTTTTGTTTTGTCGAGATATATTTAGACCGTTTATTTTGAAAGTGGTGTAAGTCCATTTTCTATTGTTTCGACAAAATGAAAGGTTAACATATTTGTTTATTAAATAATCTATTTGCCGACCAATTTTCAATTGAACAAAACATGGGAATTTTTTAAGAATTTTACTACTAGCTATTTATACATACAAAATTTGCATTAATTTAAGCATAAATTTTGTGAAATCTCATTTTTTTTTTAAATGGACTTACACCACTTTCAGAATAAACGGTCCATTTAGTAACCGCCGATATATTATTAGAATTAAAGATATACAATTTATAATCATGGGAATATTTATATTTTGTTACCATGGCAACCATTTCTCCTATCTTGCCTCTGAAGTCCAAGAGTAAAGTGTATGCTTCAAAAGATCTCAAGGGCAAAATGAGAATATACATTTTAAAGAGCATCTAAAAAATAATTGATTTATGAATTTTAATCAAATCGAAATTTTGAAAAAATCGAAAAAACTGAAAAAGTGCATCAGTAAAGTACTAGTACTTTTTGGCCGATTTTGTTCAAAGGCTTCGTGCACGTCCCAGGGGGGCCTAACTTAAATATAAAATTTCAACCTCCTAGCTCTTTTCGTTATTATTTATCTTTTAATCAAGATTCAAAGACCACATCTTGACTTTTGAAGACAAATTTAATGAGCAGAGGCGCTCATTTGCTTGAAGATAGCCGACTAATGGCACACAAAAATAAAGAGAAAATATCACAAATTTCACGATTTAGCGATGTACATACTATTTTTAAATAATTTAAATAATTAACAAACAAAACGATAAAATAGCTTAGAAAAGTTACTATCCTTTAATTTTCACTTTAATCCAAGAGTCTCGAAACTTTCTACAAAAAGTTTACTCCAACAGCTTCAATTCACGGGACTTTTTGTCTTTTACATTTAAATTATATGAATGTAGGCCAATATCTAAAAGTATATTTGACTCCATAATGTATGAAGTTTATTTTCAACGAGAAAATCTAATCCATATGATAAACAAAGTTAAACAAAAGAGATTAAGTTAGTATAAAAACATACAAATAAAATAAATTCAAATGCTTTGAGTCTTCTAAAAGTCATGCCAATTAACCCCAAAGCAATAGGGTCAGTGTATTTTCATTAAGGATATGTCTCTAAAAATAAATTATCAAATAAAACTTTTTATTCAGACATATTAGAGAATGTTTAAAAAAAAAAATGCCATAACAATCTCAACCATTTTATTACATTAAAATTTTTAAATTGAGTTTTTAATAAATCTTCTATTCTCAAACGTTGAATTAAAATTTGTTGTATACTCAGGGGTTCACATATAATAGTGTAATAGATGAATAAACAAAAGGTAAAGTGAAATTATTATAAAATAAATATTAGGCTACTCTATCGACAGACCACCGTAAACGGTGGCCTGCAGTCCAGGCACTCAAGCTAGACATTAAATATTGTATTTGAATGGCGATCATGAGTTATCCATGTTAAGCTGGTCTTTCTATATGGCAATCTTTATTATTCTATCATCCCTTCACAAGTCAACTCATTATGAATATTCAGATGTTAATTTCAAGAGAGATGTGATCCGATCTCCAAAATCTCTTATGTGATGAAATAGTCATTTGGTTTGATGTGCTTACTAGTAAAAAAGTAGGAATTTATTCACCCCATGTTATTGAATTTCAAATGTAAAAAGTTTTAAGATGGGTTTCCAGCGGAGAATTCCTATAAAACCATACATGTTAGTAGCACTTCCTTATTGATAGGTCTCGTGCTTTAAGTTATTTGATAGTTGTGAACTATTAAGTTATAATGTTTGGAAGAAATTCAGATTAAAAAATAGACAACAAAGTTAAAACTTTTCTCTTTTATTTTTTGAGATCAAATCACCTTCGAGTTTCTAAATTTTGTTCAGGTCTGGATACTAAAGTTTAAATTATTACCGCTGAATTTCAAAAGATTAGGTTCAGGAGAACCTGAAAATCTTAATACTGTATTGCATTTATTTCTTAATATCTGTAATATTCCATTCAAAAATGATAGAATTAGAATTTGTTTGAATAAACTCAAAAATTTAACATCTATTTAATTTTATAATCAATTCTATAATTTGTTTTCCTATACTATGTAGGTACAGTCGGCGCCACAAGTGCCTGTTGTGTTCGAGAGTGGAGCCTTGAGCTTAGTCAACCAACCAATATTTTTAAATAAATAAATCATATATTTTTTTTTTAAATGAAACTGAAGCTACTAAGGCTCCACTCTCGAGGACCCCAGGCACTTGTGGCACTAACTGTACTATTATACACTGTCAAGAAAGTATTATAATTGTAAAATTGAACAGTCCAATTTATTTTTATATATCTTTAGCTGGATTCATTCCTCCTTTTAATAGCCTATTACTATCAATTAAGACTATAGATTCAACAAATTTAACAAGTTTCATCCTTATCCAATGAGTGGTTCCTGAGATATATAAAAATAAAATGAGGGGTACATTTCACAATTATAATACTTTCCCTTGAATGCATATAATAGTACATAGTAGGGGAGAATAAAATAGAGGATTTAAAAAATGAATGAATATATTAGAGATGGTTTCTAAATAGCTATATAAAAATAATATAATTTCATTTTATTATTGATATAAAAATAAATATTGAATAGATGCTAGTTTTATTGAGTTTATTCAAACAAATTCTTGGTCTATCTATCGTTTTTGAATGAATTGCTTGGTTAAATTTGTTAGTTATCAAAGTGGAAATGTTTTGCTACAAGTGCTTTTTGTTAGCTAGCAAAGCACGTTTTGTTTAAAAAAAAAAAAAAAAAAAAAGAAAGAAAGAAATGCGCGAGTAAATCAGAAATTCCATTATGAAATCTCGTTGGCTCTGCGGATTTTCAAAAAAGATACGTATGAAAAACATTTCTCATTTTTTTTGCATGAATTTATTGAAAGAATTATGTACGGAATTATCGTAGAAAATATAACCAAGATCTACTATAAAATTTTTCGACTTTTTATTATATCTTAAAAAAAAGGTATAATAAATATTAATAAGAGAGTCCTTATTTTATTAATACGTGAAAATCAAACTGATCTTTTTATATAATATTTAAAGCTGAAGAATTATTTAATTATTCAAATATTAATTCATTAATTAATATGCTAAGTTCGTCGTGAGGCGAAGTGGTTAGTGATTTACATCAGTTAAAATTTAATAATTTTTTTCCGGCGTGCCCTATTTTTCTCCGGGCTTCTTCTGCATTGGGAGATTTTGTTATTTGTTTGTTTGCTCCCATTCCCACTTTTTTTTGAGAATTTACCACCATAACAAGGGAGAGATTATCGACAGGTTGAAAAACATTAGCATAACATCTAATAAGCAAGATGAGGAAGTATTAAAATAAAATTTGTAATATTTTTTTTGAAATTTGAAACTTTACGATAGATTATTATTTATTTAATAAAAATTATTCAAAATAATGAAATTTGAATCCTTTTACTGAGAGAAAAATAATTGAAGCCGTTAAAATAATACTTTTTCAAAAAGCAATTATTGATTAATAAAAAAAAAAAAATTTCATTGTTATCGTATTTTGAATTTTCTTCTTGATTCCTGAGAGGCTTCTCGAAATAGGCTATAATATAAATTGAAGGTCATGTTTTAACGTTAACGCCTGCCAAAAGAAATTTATATTCATAAGCAATCATTTAGTAAATGTTTATTTTGGCTGGCTTTATTTTACCTCGAACTTGACCTCAACCAAGGTTCGTCTCTGCATAAATGTATATAAAGTTTTTAGATGTTCTATTTTTGAACGGATCTATTTTGAAATTAAACAGAAATGGAATTTAAATATTTGATAAAATACATGTATCAAAATATTTATAGTTTTCAACTAACTAATCTAATATATACAAATTATATTAAACACTTAGATCTTAGCTTATAGGTAGTAATTCGTTTTTATAATAAAACTATTATTATACAATATAATAGATAAATCATACCGTATTGATAGAAAAATTAGTAATTCGGATAAGCCAGCTGTTTCGGAAGTTTATCTTGGAGAATAGTAATACAAAAGTAAATTTATCATTTCTTATTAAATTATTCTAGGAGACCAAGCGACCAAAGAATTAAATACTGTAGGTGTTTCAGCTATAAAATCAATACAAATCTTTCCTGCTTATCATTAAGTAAAAATTTATAGTAATGATTCATTTAATAATTATCATGGAGTAGTCGTTTATAGGCTGGCCAGATCAGATTCTTTTTATATTCGCATAATATTTTAGATCTTTTTCAAAGCTTCACCATATGTTGAAATTCAATAAACTAAAACGAACATAAATTGCAGTAGTTCGATCGAAATAAAAGATTATTCTGTAACATAAGGTCTGAACATAAATCTGTTTGTATTAAGTCAAAGAAATAAGAATGGAATGTCTCAATAAAGCATCGATGATAAATCTTTCGATTTTAATTTCATTTAAGTTGATGACATAAATCTGAGATGAAAATATTTTAATTTCTATTTATGTTTTTTATTTGAGCCTTTTTTCGTTACAATAAAATAGGCAATATTTTATTTTTTCCAGTTTTCTTTCAATTCAGCTAATAAATATTTTTTTTTCATCCCTCATCCAAAGCTATTTTGGTTTTTGTAACTTTCATCAGAGACAAAAATGTATGGAATTTAAATATCTTTATATAATCTAATAATTTTTTAACCTGAGGTATTTAGAATTTTTGGCACTTATTTAAAATGGGGTCGTTCACAAATTACGGCAGTTTTTGACGATAATAGTCCCCCCTACAACTATTATATCACAACATTGAACTATCCCACCCCCATAATATCGCACTATAATCTGCAAAATTTTGTATAGGAATAGGATTTAAATCATTTTCTCATTATATTTTTTTTTTTTGTAGTAAAATTTCCATTTTTCCATAATTTTATTTAAATAATTTTCGAGACCTATTCATTTGAAAATATTGTTATTCATGAATTCTTCAATTCGGAATTGACAAAACACTAAACTAATCACATATTTGTTAAATATAATTTTATATAATCAAACTGAAAAATACGATTGACAAATAAATATGAAAGTATGAACAGATTTATGCTGAGAAACTTTGACAGATGAAACAATTTAATCTATCTCTATTCGTTCTATTAAATATGTATTATTTGAGGTAATTTTAAGCAATTAAGGATTCTAAATAATAAATTTCTAGTTTTATTGTAATGTGAAATTAATTTCCCCTACTTAGTAGTTTCTCGGATTAATGAGTATAAGGAAACGAGCACGATCCGAAATGTTTATGCAGGTTATGAACTTCAATCTTACTGGGGACTAATTGTTGTAAGGCCTATTGTGTATTTCTAATAAATAAAATAAATACATAAAACATACCTATACCTAATGTATTTCTTATTAAGTCTTTTTTATACCCTGGTTCGATGAGGTTGTTCGCTGCAGGGGCAATTGTTTGCACCTAAGGACTTTTGCCCCGCTAGTGCGGACTATTACCCCCTCGGTGGGGCAAAAGTCCGCAAATGAAAATTTTTATTTAAATACCTCTCCTACTCTTATGCTACCGAATTGGAAACCAAAAAAATTATGTAAGATAGCCAATTAACCAGGCTTTCAGGGGATGTTCCTATTTTTATTGTATCTTTCATAGGAAGGTCAAAAAAATTCCCAAAGAAAAACTGCGGACTTTTGCCCCACCTTACTCTATATTAAAAAATTTGAAAAAAAGTCGGTCATAAAAGTCGCTTTTTCAAAAAAGTCTCTGCCAGGCAAAAAAGCGCAAAAAAGTAGCAAAAGCAGTTTTTGAAAATCTCAAAAACGTTCCTTTTTGTGAGATCAGTGAAGAAAATCTGGAAAAGTCTCAAAATTGACAAAACTTTTTTTTCCGCTCTCTAATTATAAGTAATAATTTTTATCTTTCATTAGACGTCCGCAGCCCAGTTCCAATCAGCCCGCGGCCCACATGTTGGGAACCGCTGCTATAGAGAAATCCTCGGTTCCCCCCATATCACAATTAGTAAAGTTTTGTCGAGAGCCCTACCCCCACAACGCGTTATGTAAAATATGAACGACCCCAATTTAATAATTTAAATAAAAAATAATCCTCAATAAATTTCAAATCTCTCTTTTAATATAAAGATCTAGATGGATAAAAAATAATTCAGCTGCAAACGAAACAAAAATATAATATAGAGGACATTCGAAAAATAAACACAGATGGGGATATCTGCCTTGGGCCCCGCAAGTTTAAGGCCCACAGCTCGTATTATATTTATCTAAGACCTCTATAGCTACAGTGTATATGTTTTTTAGACTCAAAAAATATTTTTTTTTTAATTTCTTCTTCTCCGTCTTCTTCAGAAACTACTATATTTCTTTTATTTTAGCAAATTTTTAATAAAATGATAAACAAATTTAAATGATAAGCTATTAATTAATATCATAATTATAATAAATAAGCCCAAAGATAGAAAGAGAGAGAGAGAAAAGACACAAAGAAAGGAGGTCTGATAGTTTACGACTCAGACCACACATGTCTACATAAGCGAATGGTCATTAGAGCTCTATTCACGTGTGGTGGGATATATTCATATTACACACAGGGCCGTTAATCGGAGGTTTGGCAGCCATGAATCATCCTCCTACTGCAAACTCACGATTCAATACGCAATTAGTAAGTTATATATAGGGAACTAGGAAGCAAGATTAAAAATAGAATTGGAACTTAGAATTACAACTAAGTTCGTATTTCATCCTGTCATTTTATTATTAATTTTTTTTTTTATTGTATAAATTACGATGTAATAGTATCTGAGTGTTAATGTGAATAATATAATTTATATCCGGTCGAGAGTATTTATTTTTCTAACTTTGAATTAGTCAAAATTTTTGTACTTATCGTGTTTGGTTGCCAGAAACCAAATACTTATTGCTATATCCTTGAAATAAAAATATTTTCTGCTTGGAAATCCAGTGCAAAAAGCATATTATTCATTTAATTAATATTTTATGAGTTATTTTTTTTAAATTTGACTAATTAATATGTTTTACAATCCCATCAATATTCTAAGAACGTATCTAAAGATGACTGAATTTTTCTCAATTGAAAGTCCCAGCCAGAAGCTTTAATAATAAAATACAGTATTTTCAAGGCTTAATTAAAAATTAAGTAAAATATTTACTTGATGAAAAAATCGCTTCAAAAAATTCAAATAAAAAGTGTGATTTCATTAGATTTTTAAAAATAACTAATTTTATATTTTTAGGTCTATTGGTTTTAAAATAATTAAAAACTTTTTTTTTTTAATATATGGTTATTTCACTTTAATACATTTTTAAAAGTAAAGCAACTTGATGTATAGTAAAAAAGTATTGATCTGGAAAATAATATTCATAATTCATTGTGTTCTCTGCTTGTTTTAGGTTTAAAAAATAATATATATACGTATTTATTTATAAAGTATTTGTGTATATATATAAGTGAAGCATATATATATATATATATATATATATATATATGCTTCACTTGCAAATCACAAAATACACTTTACTTAACCCAGATAAAAGGGTTGAATGAATGTCGGGATTTAAAAAAAATCACCAGTATTTTAGAGAAAATACGATTTTTATTTTGTAATATCTTTTCTCGTTTTATGCAAGCTATTTTCGTTTGTTAAATTTTATATTTGTTTGAATAAATATATTGTTTGAAATGTTAAAAAAAAAAAAAACGAGTTTAAAACCGTAAATTTATTTTATTTATAGATCAACTCTAACACCCGTTGAAATAGCTTTAAATAATAGTGCTAATTAAAATTTATAATATATCTAAAATTACTCCGCCATGTTATGAGTAATTTTCCTATTTCTTGAATATGATTATTGACGACTTAAGGGTTCAGGGAAAAATAGTTGGGTCACTCTGGTTAGGTGTGGCTTAGTAGGCCTATTAATAAATTAAATATAGTGAAGAAAAATTAAAAACTTCTCTTCATATTGACTTCAAAGGAATGGGTTGCCCCTGGTAGTAAGATGCTACGAATACAAAAGAATTGTGTTTGGTTGCCTAACTTCAAGTTAATTCAAAATTTATATATTCCATCTGTCACACATCACATTCTTGTTTCAAAAATTTAATTCAATTCAATTTTCAAGCAAACATTTAGACTCCAATCATAGAGATGGGGTTTAAATGGCCTTAGATGGCTCAAAAGACGACCTTAAACAAAAAAAAATATAACAAAACATTTAACCTCTTTTTTTTTATTTCTTTGATATTCATCCGAATGTCAATTTACTCGTAATAAAACAATTTTTCCTCATCGGAACGATTTCAAATTCAAACAGAGTAGACACTAGTTTGCTACCACTTGATTCATTAATTCATCTCAAGTTTCTCAGGAATCCTTATCAGGCGGCCCATCGGGGATCAGTGTCTACTCTGAGAGCGTTGGCCCCGGGGCATGAATTTTAAAACGGGGCGCCGTCCTGTCGTTAATCCATTCTATTCATAGAAAAGATAGCAGGATTCGGCCCTTCGATCCTGATAAGCTCTCTCATTCCATTCATTCAAACCTAACTCTTCATCGCCCGAGTTACTTTATAAAAATCAGAAGATTTGAATATAAACAAAAAATCTTAATTAGAATGAATAATCTAATCGATAGAAAGTGAATATATGTGGCTCGGTTAATTAAATAGACTAGATTCTAAAGAAACATATGTTACTATAAACCTTTATTAATTAAAATGTAAAGTTAGACTTTAGTCGAATTCAAATGATTTTGAATTTTCGGCGATTCAGCGATAGAACTTTTTTTTATTTTAAATAATTTTATTTTCTATTAAAATTAATTAAATTTTAGATTTTACTACTGGATTATCATTATACTATAATATAAAGCGCTAGCGGCTGACTTCCTGTCCCTGTGTGTATGTGCCAATCAGGGCGCTGATTGGCTAGAGTTACAGGAAGAGGAGCGAGAGTGGAAAATTTGAAATTTTGGAGTTTAGGCTTTCACAGTTGTTATCATTAGAGAAATTAGAAACTTTAAAATTTTGCAAATTGCACGCCGAAGGCGTGATTATGTTTATGAGTATGAATTAAATTATGAAGTTTGGTTTGGGCAAGATTAGCATAGCATAGGGAAGAATGCCATCCTGGTTCGGGTAATTCGTGGTCGCCATCCTCGTACTGAGTGAAATCAGTGAAAGCCTCAAGCCTTTAGCTATTAACAAAGAGACAGATTTATCTTTTAATGGACTTTTAATCTAGAAAAGGTCGACCGGATGGCACTACAAAAATCCATCTGGTATCGCTTTTATTCTATATACTAGCTGCGTCACCTGTCGACCAGTAACCCAAAAAGATAAAAAAAGAGTTATTTAAAGTTGTTTTAGATAGTTTAGATTTCATTCATTTATTTAATTAAATTAGTTATTAGGCTTATTATTTAAATAAATTATAAGCACAGAAGACTAATTACTGACCCTTGGAAAGTTTTTTTTTTTTTTTTTTGTAATTGGTGCATAAGGCCCAAAGACCTAGAATGACCAGTGGTAACATACAGCCAGGAAGAATCAACTGGGGGAACGGATAAGATGTCTGTTGAGATTAGACTTGAAAGTCTGAAGATTGTAGTTTTTGGGGAAAGACCCAGGGAGTTTGTTCCATTCACTGGAGGTCATGGGGACCAAGGAAGATTGAAATTGACTAGTTCTATTAGTCATAGCATAGGGAAGCTGGGATGATGCTTCCCTTGTGATCCGCATATATGTAGCATTGGGTGGAATAATTGATTTCAATTTGGCAGAGCATTGACCATGATAATACCTATAGTTCTATGATCTAGTGACTGTAGGGATGCGGTGAGGGTAAAATCATCGATCAGTCTAATGGCACGCCTCTGTATGGCATCCAAGGAGGAGAGATTCTTTCGAAGCCCCTCATCAAAGATGGGAAGCCTACAGTATTTATGTATTTTTAATAAATAATTAATACAAAAATGTGGTCTATAATTAAAATTCTCCTAATAATAATGGGAACCACATGGTCGAATTTGGGTTTTATAGAGGGTTAGGAGTTGCTGGGAGAAAAAGTAACGCTTCGTTTTGAATTGATTTGATTGATTGATTAGTTGTTCTGGGGCTTCTCTTTGCACTGCGACCTTCTAGATCAGATCTATTGTGCTCCCCCGATCTAGGAATGGTTCGAATTCGGGTGATGTTTTACCCCTGAATTCCTATGTCCATCCCTCAGGCCCTAAGTGCCTGGAATTGGAGGGATGTGTACTCTCTTTGCTCCAGCAGAGACGTTCGACTTTGGTTGAATTTTTTCGGCAAGTTGGGTTCGAACTCGAGTGACATTTTACCTCGTATTACTAAGCCTCAGCTTATCCGATAAGCCACGCTCGCCTCCTTCGTTTTGAATAGGAAACCTAATTTTCTTGAGGTAGATTTAACCACAGAAGAGATGAGGTTGCTCCAGGAGAAATCAGATGAAATTGTCATTCCCCAAACAGAAAACGAACTCGAAACTATTATTGCTGTAAATAAAGAGGGCAAATCCCATTTTTTTTTTCGTTTAGAAATTAGACAACATTGGGTTTTTGGGAATTGAATTTTACTTGATTGAGGTTTTCCCATTTGTCCAAGAGACCAAGGTCATCATTAATCGACGACACTGCCCCCAGACGACTCGTGAATGAGAATTCCAGAGTTCTGACTGATTTCAGGGTACTGTCATCGGCAAAGCAATGTATTGGGTTGGAGGTTACTCCCATGATGTCAATGTACATATGGAATAAAGTAGGAAAAAGGATAGAACCCTGAGGACACCTGTGTTGATTGAATGCTGAATAGAAGACACACCGTCGACCACAACCGAGATTTTTTGTTCAGTCAGAAAGCTCTTGATCCCTTGACACAGTCCAGAGGATAGAAGTTTAGGATAAAGAATTTTATGCCATACCTGGTCGAAAGCTTTTGAAATGTCAAGAGCAACTGCAATGGTTTCCCCTTTCATTTCCATGACTCTGTTCCAGAGGTGCGTGACAAAGCTCAGAATGTCCCCGGTCGAACGGGTATGCCTGAATCCATATTGCCTACCATTCAACATTTCACAGTGTAAGCGAACGTGAAGCGAAATCGCTAGCTCTGCTTTAAAAATTAGTGCAATTGTTTTTGATGCTATAACTTATACCTACTATAACTTATAATCAAAATAAATTCATCATCTAGAATTCTATTTCAGATTTTTTTCTTTTTACCCAAATAAAAATCAAGTATTAAATTATCTAAATTGGGATCCCCTTGAAATGGTGAAAACACATTCAAGGGAAGTATTAATTAACTAGTAGAGCAAAGTCAGCTTCAAAGGAATGAAAAGGGTGAGTATTTATTTAAGAAGATCTGACTAAATGCCTCTAACCACGAATACGAATCGTTTGCTGGCTGAATCTACCCTACTCGTATCTATTAATGAGAATTTATTTCTACCAACGCTTCTCCAGCTATTTCCAATTCTATATACCTATATCCAATTTGGTAAGCAAATTAAAAAAAAAATTGATAAAAGTTTATTTAATTATATTTATATATGACCAACAAGGGTTAGTATATTAAATCAAATATTTCTAAATAACAACATCAAAAATAGATTAGATTCAATGGTTAGAGCTAAATTATTACTTTCCAACTAAATTTTACAAATAAAAAGTTGAGACTTAATTGAAAAAAAACTTATGCAAAAACTTAATATTTGTTATAATGATGCTTTTAGTTCCTCATGACAATCTTTACCTCTTAGATTAGATTATTTTTTTATTATCATATACAAATTTTAAACTTCAATAAGAGAATTCAGTTTCATTAGGAATTAAATCAATACTGTACAATTTGTACATATAGGGAGATTCGTTTGCCGGACCAAACATTATCACATGATAAATATAGACGAAGTGAAATGGATTGCTTGTCTAAATCATCTGATTGAGATAATAAAGCTGTATGTTTATTTGTATAATTTATTAGGAATGGCATTTCGAATTATTTTTAATATTTTATCTAGTTTATATTAGGCCTAAGTCCTTTTTAATTTCTCTTTTCGGTTTCAGAGGCCATAAGACTTTTATTTTACAATATTTCATATACGGATTGTGTAATCAGGGGACGTTCCATACGCTTGTTTTTTGTGGCCACCCAACCGAAATTCAGCCGTGCTTTGACATTGTTTAACAGCAACGTTCAAGGTGGCTTTGGTTTTCTCTTATTTTAAAGGCTCAAACAGACAGAACGCGAAATTCGCGACGCTCAGGCTACGCGCCATTTCGCGGCGAAAGGCGTTTTTGCTAAGCCACACAGGAAGCGCAATCTGGGCGTACGATCCGGTATTGTGTATATGTTTCAACAACCTTTATTTAATGAATTTATAAATATTTTATAAATAAAGTATTATATTACGAAAGAAATAGAATATCATTGCAAAATTAGATTTTATTTAAATCTTATTTTATTAATGATAACTTTGATTAAATATTTTTCGAGGCTTGTAAATTAGAATAAGATAATACTATTCAATTACCTCGATTCGGACTTTTTACTAATCATAGATTGGCTTCCAACAAAAAACATATTTATTACAGTCTTATTAAATATAAATTATAATATAACTTTAATATTATTTACTTTTATTTAGTTAGAGGCGAAAAACAAGTGTTTTTAACTCTATAAGTTTTTTTATTTCATTACTCATCTTGATAATTTCGCCTGTTCGCGCGAAAGAGTTGTAAATTTGTACAACTCGAAAAAGCTGTCGCGCGAAAGAGGCGTTTACGCCGCGTAAGTTCGCCCCCTGTGTGACGGGGATGATACAGTCTTGCCTTATACAACATTTCGCGCCCTTTCGCGCGTTGAAAAACGCCAAGCGACGCGAATTTCGCGTTCTGTCTGTTTGAGCTTAATTCTATGTAACACCCCCACTCCCCACGTGACTGAGAGGCTAGAGGTGCTAGAAAATGTCAATATGGATATAAGCTTACTTAAAGTCACATGGCGCGGGTTCGTATCTCAGGGAGTCCTATTAATATTTATTTAAATCATTTGGATACGAAATATTTATAATATAAATAAATGTGTCTAGACCCCAATGTATAACTTATTTTAAATATTGAGTATCGTCTAAAGCAGATGTGGCCAATCCAAATGTTATTGGGCCACTTTGGAAACGTATCATAACTCCCCCCCCCTGTATTAGATTTAAATTTTTTTAAATTAATTTGCGAACTCATAACTGTACCATTTTTTCTGCAAAATACTGATACTAAGATGATTCAACATTCTCTCTGTTTAAATGATTAATATTATTACATTTAAACAACAAGTTCTCAAGGACTTATTATATATTTTTTGTCTAGAAGCAAAAAAAATCAAATCTCATTACGGCAAGAGGAGCAAAAAGCAAAACATGGAGTCGAGTAAAGAGGAAAGAAAGTGGAATGGGTGCTGCAAGTTGTTGTTCGTGTAAATTGGAGCGTTATCGCTTGGTCCATCCAGCCTCTCGAGTCTCTTTTCTTGCGCGGAGCTCTCTAATCGTGAGAAAACAGCTGCCAGCCAGATCAACGCGGAATTATTGAAATTGAACTCGTGAAAAATGCGCTGTTTGCATTTTAACACCTACTACTATTGCTACTTTTCATTCTCAAACGTATAAAAAAAATAAAATAAAAAATTCCGACATTGAAAATCAATCATACACCCTCACATATACACATTCTTAGGATATATAAAAAAAAATTCATTTAACTATTCAAGAGAGAGTGAATTTATTTAATCCCTTTGATATATTTTTTCACTAAATTGAAAAAAATAAAATAAAATAAAAAAAAAAAGTAAAAAAAAAAAAAAAAAAAAAAATGCATTTAAAGAAAACGAGCAACCAATTGAACTTCAATAATACTTTATAAAAACACATAATGAAGTTGCAAAACTTCATATTTTAGAAATTTTCAACCCTAAATGTAAATAAATATGAATAATAAAAATATATTTAACAAGACATGTGAGTGTTTTTTATTGATGAGGCCAAACATCCCATGACCCCCGGGCATCGAACCCAGGATCTCCGCCTTTCCGGGGCATAGGCGTGCTATCCATTGCACCAGGCCACCGGACCCTCGAATAAAAATATATGCTAAAAGAAATAAAAAATGAGCTTTGAAAAGAGTTTATTTCAAGCAGTCAACATTTAAAATGCAAGTTTGGAACTAAGCTTAGTGCCTACCTAGGTGCTATGGGAAACTAAATAACCGTTATATCTCGATTCCAAAAAATATGGTGTGACTGGTCGCACAGCACACTAGAATTTTTGGTATCGAGGTATATTTAGTTTCCCATAGCACCTTAGTTCTAAACTTGCATTTTAAATTTTGACTGCTTGAAATAAATTATGGTAATTTTTCAAAATTTCAATTTCATATTTGGATATTTTATACATATATTAATACAATAGAGAGTCCTAAATAAATAGAAAATTGCATAAGAATTGGGAAAAAATTTTTTAAAATGTATAAAAAGTTCCAAAGGAGATAGATCCCCTTTTGAATCGAAATTAACATGCAAATTTCCATAGGGATTTAACATTGGGTCTATGGAAAGAAGATCCGGAAAATGAATTTGAAAAATCTGAAATACACTGAAGCGTTCTTCAAACAATTTCGACGAAAAATTTTATGAATTTTTTTTTTTATTTGATATGAATTTTAAACTATAAAGAAAAAGATTTATATTCTGTTACCATGGCAACTACTATCTTTCCTATGAAGTACAAGAGTAAAGAGTGCTCCAAAACACTAAAGGGCTAAATGAGAATATACCAGGTGCAATTTAAAGAGCATTCAAAAAATAATTGGTTTTTGAATTTTAATCAAAATCGTTGGAGCGAATTTTGAGAAAGTCGAAGAAACTGAAAAAGTACATCAGTAAAGTACTAGTATTTAATAGCTCAATTTCTTCAAGTTTAAAATTGTTGGCAGACAGACACACAAACCGACCGACCAATTTGCAGGACCCACTTTTTTGAACTCAGGGAACTCAAAACATGTATTTCCATCAAAATCTTGACATCCTATTTTTGACATGATCGCAATACTTTCTATCTTTGTATATTTCATATATAGGGTAAGATAAAGTAATAAACTGAAAATTCCACCGTCCACCCTTCTTCTCCACTTAATTACCCCTGGTGACAAATAGGTTACAGAAAATAAAAAAAGATCAATAGAAAAATGAGAGCTATCTGAAATTTCTTTAAATTTTTTTTTTTTGTTTCGCTTTTTCCCAAGCCTTTCAATTATGTCATAATTGACTGCAAATGTCAAATAATATTCAAATTAAAATCCTCTCTGAAATTAGTCATTTTTTTATAAAACAAATATTAATTTCAAATATGTATTGAGCTCTAAAATTAATGCAGTACATATTTATTTATCTCTAATTAAATATGGTGTTTATTTCACATTTAAATTATAAAAAAATAAATAAAATTCAAATTCTCTACATAAAATTGTTTTTAAATCAAAAAGATGGAAATTATTTTTATGAGTACTTATGTTAATTAAAAAGACATATAAGCTTTTCAATAATTAGCAGCATTTGTGTAATCCTTTGAACAATTTGAGAGACATAAACATACTTGGGACATATCCACACCCTTTTCAACAAACAAAGAGCCTCTAGAGAGAGAAAGAGAGAGAGAGTGAGAGAAGGACTATGAAGAGAATGCATAATGTTGAATTGTGGTTTGTGTAAGAACCTGAGCCTATATAAACACAAGAACAGGAAAACATATTAGGCACTTGAAAAGAACAATAAAATCCCTGTGAATTTTTTTTAAGCATCAAACAAAACGATAAATAAACAAAGGCTCTTTAGATTTCTTAATCGAGCCTATAATATCATCCATCCCACACGGTAATGTAGGGATTTGATGTCAAAGTCTTCGCCGTTACAGATCGTAAATGGTAGGAAAAAAGCAAGATTTTGCTTTCTATAAGTTTGACACTCTAAATGATCAAAAGATTTTTCGATTAGCTCCAGTGGTCCACTAGAAGGGACACCGTAGTTGTTAAATCTTCTTAGTTATTAACAAAAGAATGTCTTGAGTAATTTAATTGAAAATTAATTAATTAATTCATCATTTGACCTGCCTATTTTTTAAATCAATACCCCAACTAATTTGTATAATGATAGAAAAGATTTTTTTTTTTTTTTTTATTAATTACTTCTTTACTTTCCTTTATTTTTTTTTATAATAGTAATCTCTTGGTAGCAATAATAATCAATGATTTCACCCTTTATATAATTTCCACTCTAAATGATCAAAAGATTTTTCGATTAGCTCCAATCCGGTCCACTGCAGGGCCCACACCTGTAGTTGTCTAAATCTTTAGTTATTAACAAAAGAATGTCTTGAGTAATTTATTTGAAAATTAATTATTATTCATCATTTGACCTGCCTATTTTTAAATCAATACCCCAACTATTTGTTAATGATAAAAACGATGAATATATCTTTTTTTTCCCCCCCCACTTAATTATTTAAAATGATTGTTAGTATGGGTGGGACAAGCGCACAAAATGAATACCACAATCATGTTAAATATAATCTATCTATAACTAGTAAAGTATATATTATTCAAATATATAGATTTCAGGAAATATTTAAATATTATTACGTAAGTTAATAAGAACAAGTTGGGCCTCTGGACCCAGGCGCAGTCCTTTTTTTTCTTTTTGGAGGGGGAGGGGGAAATTTTTGTTGAACCATGTTGGAGAGAGAGGGGGAGGGGGCGAAACAATATTTTTTTTTAACCGCAGAAACGCCCTGTGTGGACCATAGAAGTGCCTCTCGAACTAGAATCAGGGCTCCGTTTCCTGTTCCAAGAGACAAAATCTATTTCTATTAAATTGGCTACCCATCAATTTACTAGGTATTTATGAAAAATGGTAAGCAATTAATTTAAAAAAATTTTCATCTGAATAGCTAGACCAATCTATAGAACTATAACATTGTCCAATGTTAAACAATGAATGATATAGAGATTTTATTAAGAAAAATTAAGTCTAATGAAAAAATTCTGGATTTCCAGGAATTTCTTTTGCCCCTTAATACTAATCTATATAAATGATATCTTAAATATCACTCCCAGAAAATTCTCCCGGAAAATATTTAAAAAAAACTCCATGAAAATCTGCTGAGAGTTTCGGAGATAGACAAACTTTACCTTTTACATAGGGGTAGATTTACTTATTTGAAAAGAGGCTGACTAAGATGATTTTTGTAAAGATTATATTTAATTTATTAAGGGGCTACGGGAGTTAAGATGTTACGCATGTTTTTCCCGATAAGATGGCGTTGTGTCTCATAAAAAGTATGCCCAAATATCAAGTAATTCAAAATTTTGCCAAGAAATGTCAAAATGGTAGCTAATAATATTTAATGAATTTGGTTGATTTTCATTGATCTTTTAACAATAAATACTTTATAAATGTTATTATATATTATGTATCTTTTATAAAAGCATAAAAATATATAAATATAGGCCAGATATAGGTCAATACTATATCATCTGTTAGACTAGCCTGCCATCTATTGCAAGAATGCTGAACTAATTTGACAGTTGAATTTTAAATAAATCATCTAAGCTTATTTAAAAAATTTCTTAATTAATTTCTTAATTAATATGTGATTAATAATAACAAATAACAATAAATTCATTTTTAAATTTAAAAAAAATTAAAGATATTGGGACAGATTGTTTTTTTTGTATTTGCTTGATAACAAAAAAATTAATTATGATAATTTTTTAATAAGTCATTAAAAAAATTATAGCTCGATGTCCCAATAATATCTTATGAATTTAATTCATTTAAAAAAAACCGCATTGAAAAATTCCTTATAGAGGTCTAATAGTCTAGTTTTTTTTTTTTTTTTAAAGTACGTTTAGACGTCGCTCCTGAACCCCCTTAAAGCTTTTGTGGTTTGTATTTTTATTATTATTAATATGAGAATTTTTAAATATAGATCGCATTTTATATTAATTATTTATTAAGAAAATATATACTGTACAACGCAGGGGCGTATATAGAAATTTTTTCGGGGGGGGGGGGGGGGGGCAAACTCAAAAATTTTTCTGAGGAAAATTTTTTTTTAAGAAACTATACTTTTTTTCACACGAAATTTTTTGAGGAACATTTTTTCTATCGCGGAACCAAAGTTGTCCATCCTGCGGAAAAATTTATTGCGCTGATGTCTGTATATCCCTATATATGTATATGTGTTTGGAAATTTCGGGGGCCCCCCCCCCCTTAAATACGCCCCTGGTACAACGTTTCAAGGGTAGTGTACTTGAAAACTACTGCAGAATAAGCAGTCAAAACGTTGTACAATATTTATATTTTTAATATATAATTGATACAAAATGTGGTTTAAAATTAATATAAATTTATTTTAAAAAAATATTAAAAATTTCACTTTAGAAAGCAACATACTAAAAGATAAACACGAGTTACTAGATTTATCAAGTTGCTTCTCTCTTCACTTTTTTCCTTATGCCATTAAATTATTCCTTCCCTCTCCCCTTCAAGGACTTGCATCGTTTTTCTAAGCCATTTGTCTGCGGTATTAATGATAAAGATAAAAATATACTAACAAAGAATGTCACCCAAAGGTGTATGCCCATCCCTGAAACTTTTTTCATCTAAATTAAATCTTTAGATGAGTTCTTTAAATGCACCAAGTTTCAAAAGAATCGGCGATTCACCTTTGGGTGACATTCCTTGTAAGAATAAAAAATCATGAATTAGTTTTTCTTATTGAATGATTTATTAAATTAGATTCCTTGCATTTTTAGAAATAATATAAAATAGATGAGTGCATTTCTTCTTAGCGCGACTAGTATTGAAAATAAGTGGAGGTAATGAAAGCTTTATTGGTCATTTTTCGTAAAAGCTTAAAAAAATATTTTGATTTTTTCAAGTTGGTAAACTGAAGGACGAACTCAAGTAGAAAAACTCCTAACTCTTTCCTCGCTCTTCAGAGGCTTTTTCTTTTTAAGGGCTCCCGTGTATCCGCAAACATTCCTCAGGGCCCTTCGTCCTTCTCCCCGCCCTTGTCAAACTCTTGAGAAACACTCGATTAAGGATCATTAAAGTTCATAGACGAGCCTCGTTAAACTCACCAACAAGAGTCCCAACTTCTCATTTAGAAAACCTCTTGACCTCAACACATAATTTTTCTGATATCCATATTTTCTTTCAATAATTTGTCTTTTATTCATTTTTCAACTAAAAAAAAGTTACAATTTCTTAAAAAAAAAAAAAAAAAAAAAAAAAAAAAAAAAAAATGTCTTTAACAATGCGTATAAAAGTTAGAGAAATTATTTTAATTTCCAATTTAATTCAAGCAAAAGTTTTTTTTAGTAAAGTTTCTTTTTTTAATTTAATTTTTATTAAAAGTTTAAACCTTTTAATAGATGGGGTTAAACATAAAACAAAGATATTAATTTTAAAGGAGATTAGCTAAATAGAATAACCATAAGCAGATTTATAAATCGAAATAAATAAAATATGAAAGTGTATGTGAAAAAAAAAATTGAATTTTTCTAATCGCGTTCAATAAAAAAAAGAGCTACTGTTCTTTAGAGCAGAGAACAAAGCAAGCTCTATTTCATAAATAAATTTATCAATTGTCTCTATGATAATCTCCGATATTGATATGTCAAAAAAAAAATATTTTTTTATCAAATGTGAAATTTTTCAATATCAAATATATTGGAAATATCAGTTTTTTAGAATTTATAATAGAACTAGCTGTGGTAGCCGTGCCTTCTGCTCGTCTTTCCAGCTAAGCCCTGGGGGGGGGGCATCTCGAGTGTGATTAGTACACGACTGTACCTACAACAGAAGTTTTGTTTTTGAACTTGTGATTTTTTATGAATTTAAACCTCCAGGGACTTACACTCATAAAAATTTCATTAAAATCGGTCCAGCCGTTTAGGAGAAGTTCAGTGACATACATACACACACACTTACAAAGGAATCTATATATATAAAGATAATGACAGTGTACAGATTCGAAGGTGTATCCTTTTTTTTTTTTTTTTTTCATTAAATAAGAGTAGAATAATTTTCGACTATCTTTTGTGAATTTATAAAATTTATATAGCGAGAAAATTCCATTTATTCATAATGAGTTTAATTTCGCTCCAAGTTATAATAAATTTCTGTTTATCAAAATTCTAAGCTCACGTAAAGAGATATATTTTATGGCTAATGAATTAATTTTCCAATTTAATCGCTTAATGACTCAATACAAATAATAATTAAAGCAAAATCAACCTTAGAGGTTGGATCAAATTATTAATGAACTTTAAATGCTTCTCCTAAAGTTTAAATGTACATAAATACAGATATATTGGAGTTTCTCTTGCAGACATCTATTTAACCCTTAACGAAAACTTTTAATCTATCCATAAGATCAACAATTTATCGTCTACATTAAAATTCGCTTCTTTTTTTTAAAGGGAAAAGAAAAGAACGCGAACCAAGTGAAATCTTTAGTATCCTTAATGCTTTTCGGAGAACAATAAACATTTTTTTAGCTAAGATTGGAGTTTGTTAGGGATGCACACCATTAAGTCTGATGCCAGATATTTATATAAATCATTCAACCAGAAAAAAACTAGACTATTATTAATATAGCCTATTTGAGATATAATAACTATTCCAATTTTATAAAAAAAAAAATACTATCAGTCTTAGAAAGAGTTCTTTTCATTCACATTTACACTCACACCAAGGACGGATAAAAGGGGTAAAGAGGGTAATTACCCCCCCCCCCACTGAGAATAATTTTTTTTTTTTTTTGGAAAAAAATTTTATTTTTAATGTAAAATTTTAAAAATTAAATTTGATTTATATACAGGACTATATTCTGGTAAACAAGTACAGAATGCGCCTTTAAATTACCGAAATTAAGAAAAAATTGTGTGCTGTGCGACCAGTCACACCAGATTAACCGCCCCGCCCCCCACCCCTCCGAGAAACCTCTCTGGATTCGCCCTTGACTCACACACACTTTGGCAATAATCGTTGATTAAGGTGCGCGTCTCGGGGTGCTAATTTTGGGAGATTCCAGCGGCCACAATTTTGAAGCTATCGACCTCAAATTTTTTTTAAATTAAAGCTATTTAAATTTGATGAATTTTATTTTGTCCAAATCCTCTTGGATAAAGCTATTTAAAATATCTACAACTTATACAAGCCTCTTCTTTGATTTTCAAAAAAAAACTTTTTTTTTAGATTAATCGCATTAAAGAAAAGATATTAAAAAAAAATCGCTCTATATCTTATAGATAATTAAATTAGTAATCATTGTGTTAAAAAATAATTAATTTTTTAGCTTTAATTAATTAGCTGGAATCTTTAAAATGAAATGGAATAAATCCCTTGTATTCTTATGGGAAAAACTAACGCCATCTCTTGCCGCCTCGAGTAACTCGGTAGTGAAAGGTCTTCTAACGGCTGTTCGAGACGCACACCTTAAATAATATATATACTTGGGGTCCAGGCATTCTTATTTAAGCCATTTAGTATCTAAATGGCTTAAATAAAATCATCGGACTGCCTGGGATCCGAACTCGCGACCCTTGGTATACAAGGCCAACACGTTAACCCTACATCAAGCCCAAGAGCAGAAGAGTTCTTATTAAATAACTAATGAAAAGAAATCAATTAGTTGTTGATGTAGTCGAGAACTCATTAAAATCAATCAACAAATAAATTTAAATATATAAAAGGAATTTGAATGATAGATCATCAAGAGGCGAGAAGAGATGCTGATAGACAAATAAAGAAGAAATACTGGACCGAAAATCTCGATTCTAGCACGGACTTGAATTAATAAAAAGCCAAAGCACTCGGGCTATTAAGGGAAGGCGGAACGAACCGAGATGGAATTTCAGACGCCACATTTGGCTTGAGGCAAAACCAGGCATACAAAACTAGCATAGTAAGTAGAGAAAAATGAGAGAGAAAAAAAAATGTATGATCAAACAAATGGAGATAATTCACTCTGATGCACCCCCCATCGTGGTTATTTAAATTATTATCTTCAATCATTTTCATATCGAAATTGATAAAAATGGAATTGTCTGCTCTGATATTGCCTAGCAGCGAAATGTCATTTTAATTAAGTTTGTTTGCCTTTCTCGCGTGGGAGATGCCGGAAAAAAAAAGCAATCTCAGCAATGAAAAGGATTCAGATCAGAAAAATAATAAAGAATGATAATTTTATTTTAGAATATGATCATTTAATTAGAGTAATTCAATTTTATTTTTTTATAATCAAATAATTTTTGATGAGACATTCGTTCGTTGATCATCACGAGGAAAATAAATGTTTTGAATTCGAAATATGATACAACAATTTTCTCAATGTCTATCTATCTATCTATCAGTATACAAGATAACTCATGAAAGAAACATTTATCAAGAGAAAACTTGAAACAAACATTTACAGCTAAGTGGAGTGGATGAAAAGTTGGGGATAAAAAAAAATAAATCTGAAAAGTGAGAGGGAATTTATTATTAGAATAAGAAATTATTATTGTTTTATATGAAAAAATACTAGAAAAGAAATTATCATGAGAAATCTATAAAATAGGTTATTTGCCACTGGCCCTTAGAGGTAGTTGTTTCATGATCGATTAGTGCAATTTTTAAACCGTATAGCGGAATCCCCGTTTATTTATCAGAAGTGTTAATTTAAATACTAAAGGCTTACTATAAATGAGCGGATAAGAAGTATTGTACAATACAAATACATAATATATATAATATAGTATAGTTTTTTTTTTTTTTTTTTTCACACAGTCTTTTCGGCAACTTAGGTCATTTAAGACTTTTGACGATAACCGTTATGAATATATATTATTATTTGGGGTCCAGGCATTCTTATTTAAGCCATTTGGTATCCAAATGCCTTAAATAAAATCATCGGACTGCCTGGGGTCCGAACCCGCGACGTTCGGTATAGAAGGTAGGCACGCTACCAACTACTCCAAGCCCCAAGGGCATAGTATACTTAATATATGTATTATTATGCCCAATAATCATCATTATCTATAATACTTCCCCTAGCCTTTCTCATATGGTATAATCTACAAATGGGGGTTCGATTTTCTCAAAATTCGCTCCAACAATTTTGATAAAAATTCAAAAATCAATTATTTTTTATATTCTCTTTAAAATGTATATAGGCCTACATATTTTGTCATTGAAATCTTCTGAAGACCACTTCACTCTACACCATAGAAAAGATAGGAGAAATGGTTGCCATGGTAACAAAATATAAATATTTTCCCATACTTATAAATTTTACATCTTGAAATTCGAATGTACTCCACTGTTGGAAACTAAATACATGTAAATACACAAAAAAATCTGGTGTGACAAGCACAGAACACAACTTTCTCTTGCCGAAGGGTAAGAGAAAGTTGTATGCTGTGCGACAGTCACACCAGATTTTTTTCAAAATTGGGGAGGGGTCTTTTTCTTCGTTATCTAAAAAATTATAAGGCCTATAATTGCCCTCGGGGCTTGGTGTAGGGGTTAGCGTGCTAACTTCGTATACCAAAAGTCGCGTGTGTGTGAATGTGAGTGTGAATGAGAAAAAAGTGTGAGTGTTTTTTTAATAAAAAAAGGCCTATATTTAAAAAAATCGTATTTAAAATAGTGAAATTTATCATAATATAATATGACTAAAAAAATGACAAATTACAAAATTTTTTTAAATACTTATTAGTTAAAGTATTAGATCTCGAGTGACGTATTTAATGTAAAAATTGTAACAGATCTACGATTCTACAGTAAGAAATACATACTAAATTTCATTGTTTTGGCTGGATGTGTTTATAAAATATCATGTTCATACATATCCACAGACAATATAATGAATAATAGACCTATAAAAAAAAGTTTTTTTTTTTACTTATTACCTCAGGTTTTGTAATTGAATTACTCACCTGTAATTTACACCATAGAAGAATTTGAATATAAAAAGACAGACTTTTAAAGATAAAAACCAAACCAGATATTATTTTAAAAGAAGAAAAACCGGTATAGAGCGAGTTAGACAATTTGAATACTTCATTTTTCGTTGTGGACTTGTTAACCCACAAAACAATCTTCAAATCAAAATTTTTTTGAATGATTCATTATAGTTTAATGATATTCTTTATTTTGATATTTTTAATAATCATAAATTCCACATATGAATAGTGAGTTTTCAAACTCTGTCATAATGAAGTATTATATGTAATTTATGATATTTCTCTGCTTCTCAAAATAATAATCAAATCCAACAGCACTATATAGGCCTAGTGAATAAATGAATATCATTAACTTTAAAATAGAAGTCGGGCCGTTTAAATTCAATTATTGGCAAAGCTATATGAAATATCGGAATATTAATTTTGAACTAATTGAACTCTATATTGCTCTTATCCATATTGATAAATTATACATAGAAAATGACAGGTTTTTTTTTTATTTTGATTAGATGCTTTATTAAAATGTTAATTTTCGCAATTATATGAAAACAAATTACAAGTGTGGTTAAGATTCTAAAAACGATATAATCCCATTTATAATTGGAGGTGTTTGTGTTGTTAAATTGAGTCTGTTTGTGTTTGCTACTTACTTGGTTCACCTGAATAAGCAGTGAGAGTGAGAAAGGAAGAGAGGGAGGGAGAATTCCCTTCCTAATCGAGAAATTGATTTACCGATTCGGATTACGAATGAAACAGAGTACTTTCTTCGTCTGGTTTTCTTTGATCCCCAAAATCCCTTGAGCCCTTGGGGTAATGAGCCCCGCCCTCTTTTTACGCCATGCTAATTAATCAACAAGACCTGTCGAGAAGAAGACGCGAGTTGCTAAAGATGCCTCTAAGGGAGCCCGAGCAGCGTGCCGACTAATTAAAACTTTCTTCCTCAGAATTAATCGCTTCCTTTTGTGCCCGATGTTGTCAAGAATAACAAGTATAGGGAATGGATAATTACGGAAATCAAGTAAGAGTACATTTTAAAAGCATTAATATTATTTAACGAATGATTATTCCTCTAACTCGCAAAAATATTTGACGTAAAGAAACCAGAATATCTTAGAAATGTCTTTTAGTATTCTTGACTCGGTTCTAAACGAACTGATATTAAACTCTTTAAAATTTAATGGTTTATCATTCAAGATTGTTTTTGCTAAAATTATTATCCCCAATTAATGAACTTATTCTTTTATAAAAGTTTTATTTTATAAAAGAATAAGTTATAACAATCTTGAATGATGAACCATTGAATTTTAAAGAGTTTGATATCTACATAATTAAATATTTAATTATATAAATTTCCGTTTCGCGGCTCACGTACGGGATGGGATATATATAATATCTTAAATATTATGTATAATTTCTTATTTATTAGTTTGATATCTCTTTAAAATAATGATTATGTTTCCACACTTGAGGAAGCTCATGGCTAATCGGATAAGCTGTGGATTACGAACCTAAATATTTTTCTTTCTCTTACCTATGTATATATGTAATATATATATAGAGAGAAAGTATTGTTCATGTCAAAAATTCGATGTCGAGATTTTGATGGATCTTCACGTTTTGAGGTCCCCTGAATCCAAAAAAGTGGTTTTCGCGACATGGTCTGTCTGTGTGTGTGTGTGTGTTCAATTTTAAGCATGAAGGAATTGAGCTACGAGGTTGAAATTCTATATTTAACTTAAACACCCCCGGGACCGGAAAAATAAGCTTTAATCAAAATCGGCCAAAGATTACTAGTACTTTACTGATGTACTTTTTCAGTTTTTTTCGATTTTCTCAAAATTTGCTCCAACGATTTTTTTTTAAATTCAAAAATCAATTATTTTTTAGATTCTCTTTAAAATGTATATTCTCATTTTGCGATTGAAATCTTCTGAAGACCACTTTACTCTTTGTATTTCATAGGGAAGATAGGAGAAATGGTTGCCATGGTAACAAAATATAAATATTTTCCCATACTTATAAATTTTACATCTGAATTCAAATGTTCCCTACTGTCGGGAACTAATTATATGTCGACACAAAAAATCTGGTGTGACAAGCACAGTACACAACTTTCGATTACCGAAGGAAGAGAAAGGTGTGCTGTGCAGTCCACCGATTTTTTGCCTAAAAATCGAGTTTTTCGAGAAAAGAATTAATTTTGGAGTTAATTACTCGGGATTTTTTTATTTATTCTATTAGAGTTTTTCTTCCTGCACAAATTGACATCACATTTAGTCTGATCTGATTATCCGTTCGGAATCTACAGGGGTTTAAACTTTCAAATTAGAATTTACCGCAGCGCGGTAAAATAAAATAATAGGAAAAAAATAAATGGTGAAATCTTTAAGTGAAATCTTTAACTGAAAAATCATTCTTTCTAACCGTATATTCACCATAATTATACCTCTTAAAATAGAGGAGATATTCAAGCCATTAAACTTTTCCGTGCATGCCTCCCTAATAGGCCACTATAGGCACATGATTTGTAAGACGTTGTCAAGTCAAAACAATTCGAGTTTTAGTCCCGGTTTCTATAAAAAATTATTCAACATATTCAATGTCTCCTCTTGGGGTAGGAAAGTGGGAGTTAATCTCAAAATATTAGACGATCACTAAAGGTGCGTACACATCTGCGCTCTGCTCCGCTCGCGAGCACCATGTTCGTTAGATTAGTACGGGTTTGAGCAGCTCGCGAGCATCTCAAAACCCGTACTAATCTAACGAACATGGTGCTTCGCGAGCGGAGCAGAGCGCAGATGTGTACCCACCTTAATAGTTAAAATAATTAATAAATAAATTTTTAATTGCTTTAGTTCATTTGTAAAAATAAATAATTCCTAAATTCACAACTGATTCAATTTTAAAAATCTGGTTTGATTGTTCACACAAGTTCGGGAAAGGAAAGTTCTGTGCTTGTCACATCAGATATTTTTGTATCGATGTATTTAGTTTAGGTAGTACAAAAAAGAATTCAAGATGAAAAATTATAAGATTGCTTGGACACTTATTTATTTATTTACATACATTACATGATGCATTGCTCGAACCCTTCAGGCTTGGAGCTACAAATGTTAATAAATAAATAAATAAATACAGATCTTCGGGGACCCATTTATTTGAACTCAGGGATTCTCAAAATCTCAACTTCGAATTTTTGACATGAATGCAATACTTTCTCTCTATTATAGTGTATTAACATATATAGCTAAGAAAAAGGAGAAGCTTATATCAAATTTTTTTCACATAAGGACTAACTAAAAATACTTAAAATAATATTTAAATTATTTAGTTAGATTTAAACTTTCTACGGTAGGCTCAAGTTGAAACATTATGAAAACATTATAAAATACACTAGTGTATTTTACCTTTCATATTTAAATTATTTATTCAGCTATATATTTTTCGGCATCTGTGGCTATTTCAACTGCGTCCATATTTATTTAAATCAATTACCAATCTTTGATGAATATTATTAATTTCTTGAAAGTATTATTTTTTAAATAATTTTATACACTTTATTTATAGTTCACTACTTTCTATAATACTTTATCAAAAATGATATATATTTATTTCCTAAAGGAAATCAAATTTTCACCTCGAATTGCTAAAAGAAAAATCCTTTGACCTAGATAATATTTGAGAAATAACTTGTCAGAATCATCTGTTACGAAATAAATGTAATTGAATTTTCTATCTGGGTTTATTTGGAAATATTTTACATTGGTTCCCATTTAAAAGAAAATTTGACCATTATATAATTCATTTGTCACTTGGTTTTTTAAATTCTTTATAAATAATGTCTTTGAAATAAAATAAAATTTATTATAATAAGTATAAATAATTGAATCATGTGTAAGTCCTTGAAGAAGTGAGTAAGTAACCCTTTAGTTTAATAAATTAGTTCATATTTGGTTGCCTACCTTTCAGTAATCTAAAACCTTATTGTATTTTAATTAAAAGGTTTATTGTCATTTGCATTAATTGTTTATGAAAAGGATTTATTGTCCTTCACACGAATGAAATAGTTGTGAATGTGCCAAATTGGTCACCTAACTCTTAGGCGAAACAGTTTCAATAATTACTTATTTTGCGTACATTGTTAATTATTTCAAGAAAAATTCTAAATAGTTATTTATACAAAATTTAAAAATGCTCTACGCTCAAGTTTTAATCCCGCATTCTACCTTCTAAAAATCTACCTAAATTTATCTGCTGAAAAAATATTCAATAAATAAAATTTAATTTTATTATTTTTGAAAATGCTTAATTTATTATGTACTCAAACTCAATTGATGATTCAACAAAATTTTAAATATTAAGGTTTTTTATGTTACATTCCCTAAATTGGTGATTTATTCAATTATTACTGGTACTGATCTTTAAAGGCATTCCAACAGTGACCTTTCGATTTCCAATGTTATTGGATATCTATTAAATTTTTTTTAAATACAAAACTCTCTCCTTTTCACGTAGGTAAATTAATATTAAATTGACATTTAGAAGTTTCGAATATTTAAAATTAATTTTTGTTTAAATATATTCCCATTCAGGATCAATAAAATAATACTGACATGGATGGCAATTTATTCAAATATATTTACTGGAACTTTATTAATTGCGAGGATTCATTAAAATATATTTAATTATTAATTTTCTCTCTCTTAGCAAATTATGCATTTAGTAAAATAAAGTGTAATTAATAAAAAAATGATATACAGTAGTTAGAACTTTTATACCACTTCACGCAATCAACAAATAGCTTTTATTTATATTTAAGTACTTTTATTGGCTTTACTAAGTCAATTTGTCTTTTTTCACTTTTATACTCTTATTGAATGTGAAATAGAATATTAATTTAAACAATAGATAAAAAGGAGCAGGCAGCCAGGTCTCTACGAAATAAAACTCTCTGTTAAGGACTTTCGTGGAGACTGATTACCTGGCTGCCGGCTCATTTTTACCTATTGTTTAAATACAACAGCCACTTTATTTCTTTGAACATTAATTTATTTAGGTTTTAGTAGTATGATATAAACATAAAGTGATTAAATCGTATGATTTGTATGGAAAAGGCATTAGAGCTTCTCGGATTTTGGGGCTGTCTGTTTTTGGGCTTTACTTGAATGTATGAATTCCCTGTGTTGTTGCCCTATTCACATTTAGGTGAGGGATTTATTTATGCGTTTTTATTTTCGAATTTATCAGCCATTTGGCTGTCGGCGGTCAACATTTGCAAAGCGGATGAAATATGACTGTAAAAGGCTTCGGGGAAAGGAATACATTAGGCAAGAGTTTGGTCGGGAATCTCATCTTCGCCGAGTATGCCATAGTTAGGTCTTAATCAGGAAGGCAGTTCAAAGTTTTGCAATCTAACAAGTCAATTAAAAAATAAAGAAACCGTGAACTAATTTTTTTTTTTTTTTTTTTTTTTTTTTTTTTTAGTTTTTCATTTCTTAATTTAATTTATATTTAATGAGTTTCGTAACTGGAGAGATAATTTAGTGTTGGAATATTGAATAGAGAAGGGAAAAGCGATAAAAAAAAAACACCCTTCTCTAATGAAAGCCAAAAAATGGGGAAAAACAAAATCAATGATTTTTTTTTATTTGGTTGAAAAGTAAAATGTCAACAACTTTTTACATACATATTTTGGTTTGTAAAATATTTTCATATTCGTTATGACAAAAATATTGAATTTATTGGAAATAAATTACTTTTTGTTTGGTAAATAAGATGAGTGGTTGTTTAATTTAATTTAATCTCAATCGATGCGTCTTTGTAAGAAAATACAAATAAATATATCGACATGGAAAAAAATATATATAAAGCACGAATGGTGCTTTTAAATTTTCATATTTTTTTATTATTTTTTCTCCTGGTGGTTTTGAGCTAAAAGGAAATGTATTTTTTATTTAGCTGTCTTTCCTTCATCTTTATTCTTTCCTCTCCTTAAAAAAAAAAAAAGTTTAAACTTCAAAGTAAATAAAAGAAATAAACAGCGTTTATTGATCTTGATAATATTTTTTAGTTTTTTTTTTTCGCCGGTAGATTTTTTTTTTCAAAGATATTCACCCTTGTTTTAACTTTCCCTTTGAAATCGAAACGACTCTGCCTGCACCCTCTGATGATGACAATAAGAGAAGATAAATCGGAATATTTTGGCGAGGGACTTTACATGAAAAATTAACAAACTCTAAGTTTAAAATATTTGGTGGTAGAATACTTTATTATTCGGAGAGAAGTTGCTGTTATTGTTTGAAATAAGGAATACTAAGGCATTTGACATACAAATGATTTTTTATTTTAATAATACTTTATTTAATATTTTCATTGCCATTATGAAAGAGACAGTGGAGTAATTAGTATAAATAAATATCTCTGGATCATTTGTAGGTAATATAGGGACCAAGTTTTTTTAAAGTGAAACTTTTATTTGATCCTCTCAAATTTTTTTGCTCTTCTATCAGCATATGCGACATATGTCGTGTTACAAGCCGTGACGTCAAAGACCGTGACGCTACAAGTCATGACGTCACAAGCCGTTTTTATAGTCTACTAGCCGCCCCTCCTACGACGTCAAAAAACAATTTTTTGGGTTTCGTTGATTCTTTCCAAATTCTGGAATCGTTTGTCTCAACCAGATATCAAATCGAGGGACTCCGGGAGATCTGGCAACCAAATAAGCAAGGCGTATTTCTTGCGGGTCTTTCTAAAGATCCTCTTTCATTTTACGCTACGACATTAAAATAAATTTTGATTCGTTTGGAAAATTCAGAGACAAAGAGAACATTTTTTATTTTGTAAAATAATCACAGAAAGATAATTATTAATTTTTTTTTTATAATTATGAAAATACGTAAAGTATTTGCAATTTATTGAAAGTTAGTAGCCTAGAATGTTTATTAAGTTTTTTTTTTGTATCCGCTCTGGAATTTTATTTGCACCAATAATGGAATGTTTTCAAATTTCATTAAAAACGAATGTCGAAAAGACATTCTGAGAAAGGAGAATATACTCGTAAAAAACAAATATAGCCTATAAATATATTACAAAGTTTATACCATATGCAAATATAAACAAAAATATCTGTAGAATGAAAATATAATTGATCTTGGTCATAAAAACGCAATAAATAAAAATCAAATATGTAAATTTATTTACTTCGTTTATTCCTCTTTAAGGTTCGTTTCATCGAATTTGTAAATTTATTGCTAGAATTGTTTTTTTCTTTTAATTTGTCTTACTTTAATTAAAAACCAATAATGAACAGATTAATCGCTTTGATCTTTGTAGGGGGGTAGTAAATGATTATACCCAGGAGAGATAAGGTTTTTGCTTTTATTTATAAGAGCAAAAACAACTTTATAACTTTACTAGAAGAGGGAAGAAATATCCCCACCGCTTCCCTTTAATAAATCGCATACTGATAAAGTATAAAATAAAATGGTGTTAGAGATAACTTGAAAGAGCTTTAGTTTTATATTTCATCTGTCTATTATTTATATTAACCATACTTGTATATAAAAAAAAAAAAAAAAAAAAAAAACTATAAGAAAAAGTGCAAATTATTCCAATTACTCAGAAGAATGGGTGTTATCAATAAAAAA